>PVIJ01003538.1:0-95980 GCA_004024925.1 Scalopus aquaticus
CTGTTCCCGCCCCCCCTGCCCCGTGGGCACCTGTTCCGCCCCTCTCTATGCCTAGACAAAAAGCAAGTTCTGTTGCTTGCATTTCTCATCTGAGGAGGCACGAGGTCATTAGTTTAGATGGGGATAAGTGATGAAATCAATCCTGAATTTCCTACTGCAAAAGTGAGAATTGCACAGCATTGAGGACACACCTTCCTTACAGGTAGAGAATGCCCAATGAATATTTGTTAAATGAGGTTTGATGACTTATCTAAAAAGTATGGTTCATTTGAAATGCATGCCACCTGGGATGCAAGAAGGCTGCTTGATTTCCAGTAATTTCCTATACATTTACAGCAGGAGGAAGGAGGAAGAGCAAAGATACAATGCCCACCTTATAAAAAGATGTGGAAACAAAGCAATGAACTATTGCAAGGAGGAACACACTTGGATCCTATGACCACAGTGTGATTTTGCCTTGATATTTAAAGGAAGAAGTAGACAAGTCTCCAGGGGGTGATTTACAGTTTGGAGTTGTTTTGCAATCAGGAAAAATGTCATTCAGCTAAACAGGAAACATTTATTTTTGTCTTTTAGCTAGTTTCAGGCAAACAATTCTAATATAAATTAGTCATCCACGAGACATAGAATGGGGAGCTAGAGGGACTGTACCTGACTTAGTAAGTTCAGGCAAGACAAGGTTGTCTTCTGAGAGTTTGGCTGGGCTCATGAGAAAACTTTTATTTAAACCTAATTGTCCAGGTCAAGTCCTCCCAGCTCCAACCTGATCCTACCAGGAATTGTGCAGTGGACATATTTCAGAGTTTGTCTGGCCTTGGAAAAAAATTGACTTTCATTCATCCACACCTGTCAGTCATTGACCACAGGCTACCTGGTGGATTTAAGTTCGCTGGCACTTGCAGCTATGGACAAGTATGGCCAAAGAGACTCCAGGTGCCCAAAAACAGGTCTCTAAAGATTGCATCTGTGAACTATAAAAGGAACAACTTACAGAAGCTGAGGGATGAGCAGAGGACACATGAGGAGGACTCAAAGGGAAGAGGAAGGAGCACTCTGTATGAGATTCACTAGAGAACTTTCATAATGTGCTTCATCAGGTTGAGGAATTTCCTTCTATTCCTATTTGCTGAGATTTTCACTGGCAATGGAAGTGTTAATTTTGAGATGGCTCAAGAAGGTCATCTGATTTTCCTATTTTATTCTCCTATGATAATCATATTAATTGATAGTCAAATGGTAAATCTATCTTAACTCCTGGGATAAAATACCATTTGGCCATGATAGATTATCCATTTTATATAGTACTAGATTTTATTTGCCCATGTTTTATTAAAGATTTTACATCTGTGTTCATGAGGAAATATTAGTTATTGGTTTTCCTTTCTTGTAAAATCTTTGGTTTTGGTTTCATGGCAATTCTAGTTTCAGAAAATAAGTTTTGAAAAGTTTCCTCCTTTTGTATTTTCTAAAGTTTGCGTATGTTTGCTATTAGATCTTCCTTAAATATTTGGTAGACTTCACCAGTGAAATCACTGGACCCTGGAGTTTGGGGGAGCAAAATATTTTTAATGATATAGTTAGTAACATAAGAAATGGAAGAATATCCCATGCTCATGAATAGGGAAAACAGATGCAATTAAAATGACTAGCCTTTGTAAAATGATACATAAATTTAACACAATACCTATCAAAATACCAAAATTTTTCAAATAAATTGAACAAAAAATGTTGAAACGTATATGGAACCAGAAAAGGCTTCAAACAGCAAAAGTAATCCTGAAAAAAAAGGAGAGAAATAAAGGTATCACATTACCTGACTTCAAATTCTACTATAAAGCAACATTGCTAAAAAGAACATGGATTTGTGGAACAGAAGCAAAAGCCCAGGAACAAATCCACCTACAGGTCAATATCTAATCTATGATAAAACAGCTATAGCCAAATGATGGGCAAAGGAGAGTCTCTAATAAATGGTGCTGGGGAAAATGGAAGGCCATACGTAACGAATGGATCCACTCTCTAACTCCACACATAAATTCCAAGTGGATTAAAGATGTATACATAAGACCTACAACAATAAAATATATAGAAGGAAGTATTGGTCATAAGTTCCACAACATGAACAATAAAGATGTTTTTGGAGACTTTACTCCTATGGCAAAGGAAGTAAAAGCAAAGATAAACAACTGAGATTACCTCAATTTAAAAAGCTTTTCCACAGAGGAAGAAAACATAAAAAGATTAAAAGGACATCTTACTGAATGGGAGCAAATATTCATACAATACATAACTGACAAGAGGTTAACATTCAAGATATATTAAAAAACTCATAAAATTCACAATAGAAGAACCAAACCAATTAATAAGTGTGCAGCAGAAAATTCATCAAAAAAGTTACCTAAAAGGCCAACAGATCCATGGGATCTGTTTAATAAGGGAGATACAGGTCAAAACAGCAATAAGATACCATCCCACACCTGTGAGAATGGTACATATTAAAAAGATCCCCAACAGGCCTCCCTGGTGGTGCAGTGTGTTGAGTCCCAGCACTACGAAGCTATCCAGAGCCACTGCAGCCTGAGTTCGATCCCCAGCCAGGGAGATGACCCATATGGCGCAGCAGCCCTCTCCTGTCTCCCTGCTGCTCCCCTCAGCAGTGTACTTCAGTAGACCCTCCTGTTCTGCTCCAACTCTGTCTCTGGCGAATCCTCTCACCCCACCCCCCACCCCCACACACCTCTGTCCTACATCCCAGCTTATATGCATAAATAAAAAATAAATCTTAAAAAAAAAAAAGAGAGATCCCCAACAATAAATGCAGGAGTGGATTGCAAAGAGGAACACTATTACACTATTGATGGGACTGTAAACTGGTGCAGCCATTTTGGAAAGCAATCTGGATTTACCTTAAAAAACTTAAAGTAGAATTACTATACGGCCCCAGGCAATTCTACTTTTGGACATCTATCAAAAGAACCTGAAATCATCACCTCAGAAAATGATATGCTCTACAATGTTTATGACAGCACTACTTACAATAGTTAGGACACGAAACAACCTAAATCCCTGCTGACAGAGAACTGGATGAAGATGTGGATGAAGACGGAAATACCACTCAGCCAAAAGAAAAGAGGAAGAGTTTGAGAGAATTATGTGTAGAAAAGCAAGTCAGAATGACAAAGGCAAATGCTGGACTTTACAGATCACAGGACTGGACAGAGTACAAAATAGCAGGTTTAATAAGTACCATGGGGCCTAGGGGTTAAGTCTCAGCACTATCACCACTGCTAACTGGGTTTAATCCCCAGTCAGGGAGCTTCCCACATGGCACAGCAGACCTCTCCTGTCTCTCCCTCTGCTCCCCTCCACAATGGATTTCTGCTCCCCACTCTGTCTCTGGTGAATCCTCCCACCCCTCACACCTTTGGCCTACACCCCAGTTCTTCTACACAAAAATAAATAAATAAAATCTTTAAAAATAAGTAAATATCATGAAGACTATAAGGCTAACAGAGAGTGGATAGGGAACGAGAGAAAAAAAGGAGATACAGTAAGGGGAAAATAGAAATAAAGTCTATTTTTTAAAGATTTATATATTTATGCATACAAGAACTGGGGTGTAGGCCAGAGGTACAGGAGGTGAGAGGATTCACCAGAGACAGAGTCAGAACAGGCAGACCTACTGAAATACACTGCTGAGTGGAGCGCTGGACGAGACGGGACAGGTCTGCTGTGCCATGTGGGAAGCTCCCTGGCTGGGGATCAAACTCATGCTGCAGTGGCTGCTGTTAGCTTCATAGTGCTGAGGGCTAACCCTTTGTGCCACCAGGGAGGCCCCCATTCATTTCCTTTGTTATTCTCTGGCTGTATAATTACAAACTCCTGGTCTTCTATCTCAGAGTCTTCTCATTCCATTCTGTTGTCAATGGTCTCAATTGCATTTTCATTCCATGTAGTGTCTTCTTCAGCTCTAGCATTTCTTTTGATTCTCTTTTGTGCTTTTCATCTGTTTCGCAAAATCTCACCTTGTTAATGTATTATTTTCCTGGGTTCATTGAATCATTTTTCTGTGTTTTCATGCAGTTCACTGAGTTTCCTTAAATATCTATTTTGAATTATTTTATGAGTTAAATTGCAGGTCTCTATATCTTTGGTTTTGTTTACTGGGTGGGATACGAGAAAGCAAACAAAAAGTCAAAAAAAAAGACAAAACTTGCAGGCAGACTATAGATCTGAGGCACCCAGGAGGGGAGGGGAAGGGTGAGGGGTCAAGACAGGGGAGGGAGGAGCACAAGGGACTGTGGTGATGGATCATGGGTGGTGTGGGGGTGGAAGAACTATGGGGACTACCCTTGAGATGTCAAATACTGTCCAACAATTATCAAAGAGTAAGAAAATTAATTAATTAAAAAGAAAAGAAAGTCCTCCAGATAGAAAGCCGAGATGGGGCATATCTTGTTTGTTTCTTTGCTCTTGGGCATTATACTTTGGTTCTGTTTGTTTCATAAATTTGTTCATTTTTTGAGTTGTCTATGCAAAAAGGCTGATCCTGTACCAAATACTTCTACAGAGGATCAAGTTCTTTCCACTGTGTTGAAGATGAAAAATTAAATCCCAAAAATGTTCACTGCAAGCTTGGTATGCATACTGGGGAGATTTGGAATATTGAATGATAAAATAGAGTGGGTGACTGATTTTATTATCCTCCCCCTTAAAAATCATTATCTGTAGAACGTTTCTTTTGGGCATCTCACTTTGAAATTCAATTTTCCTGAGTTCAGATATTTTTTCATTAAATGTCTCCAGAAGATAAAACTTTCATTTTCTGTTAGGGCGATCCAGCAATTGTCTCTTCAATTTTAGTTTTTTCTGTGATTTAACTATATTCTGAGGATAGCTTTCTCTTAACTGTTTAATATTTTCAGAATTAGTTTCTCCATTCATCTTCTAGCCTGCCCGGTCTTTTATTACATTGTTTTATATTATTATGGCGTTTATTCTTTCTTTTATTTCTTTAATCATTTTAAGGTAATTGTATAGTCCTTTCAGATGGTTAAATCATCTTCGGTTTTCAGATACTAGTTCTCCTATTGGTTGTATCTGTTGTTTCTTTCACATTTTTATTGTTCCTTTATGCAGTTTAAAACTGTTTACTATATGTAAATAGCAGTTCATGTTTGTTTATAACACTATCCTTTGGATTTTAATGTTTCTGACTTTGATTTTACTTGAAATTTTCGGTTTCTGCAACAATGTGTTGCAGAAATTTTAGGTTAGTTTATTTATAATTGTTTTTTTTTTATTTCCTTACCACTCAATACATTGAATAAAGTACAAGGGTGTGTCCTTGTTCTCCTGGCTGAGTTTGTGAGAAGTGGTCCATCACTTTTTGGCAATCCCATCACATAAATCCCAAAGCTATGGCTTTGCCCCAAATCAACTTTAGTGTTCTAGCCCCCAATGTAAGGTTACACCTGGGTCTGGATGCCTTTTAGCAGGAGCTGAAATAGTATGTACATGTATGTATGTTTTGTTGCTGTGTGTATACATTTATATACATATCTATATACATAAACATATAAGATACACACACAAACATGTATATTCTAAAGCCCACAATATGTGTATATGCATATATTAACAAATTTATCTATCTGAATATATTGTCATTTCAATATTTTTAGAGAAGTATGAGGATGTGTCTTCCTGATCAGTTTAGTTGAAATACAGCCACAAAGTGCCTGAAATTCCTTTGAAATGTTGGAATTTATACTCATCTGTGTGTGCTGCTGTATGAGCCAGCGAGGGGAGAAAAGAAGGGACAGCTTTGTTTTGAAATACAGAGAAAACAGCACACATAACAACTAATCCACATACTCCATCTGCTCCAGAACTACTCTTTCTTGATAGTCCAACTCCAAAGCTCACACTCTCATCTAACTACATGCCGAGTGCTTTCCATCAGAACTTTAGAGTTCTCCAAGGTTCCCACTGCCTCCTCCACACTTCAGGAGCCCATCACAGTTCACTGGACTCAGGCAACATCCCCTGATAAATCTGCATTCAGTCTTGTCTCCACTGACCCTAGTAGAATGCTGTGGTCTCTCAAACACAAGTCTGATATGTCATTCCTCTGCCAATATTGACAGACAGCTTCCAAAAACTCTCGGGATAAAGGTCAAAATTCTTCAAATGTTCTAGAAGACCCAGAGAGTCTCCAGTCATGCTCCACCTTTCTGTAGTACACTGGCCTTTCTGTTCCATGAGTACGGTAAGCTCCCTTCCAACTAGAGTCCTTTGCATACACCTCTTGCTCTGCTTGTAAGGCTGTTCTGGAAAATTATAATTTTTTTTTAAAGGTTTATTTTTTATTTTTACATACAAGCTGGGGTACAGGCCAGAGGCGTGGGGCGGCGAGAGGGTTCACCAAAGCCAGAGCAGGGAGCAGAACAGGCAGATCAGAAATACACTGCTGAGGGGAGCAGCGGGCGAGGCAGGAGAGGTCTGCCGCACCATGTGGGATTCTCCCCGGCCGGGCGTCGAACTCGCGTCACCGCTGCCGACAGCTCCACAGTGCAGCGCCTAACCGCTGCGCCACCGGGAAGGCCCTGGAAAATTATAATTAAACACTTCTCCCAGCAATTTGCACTCAAAAGTCTAAATCTCCTCATATACTGTAAGTAGCATGAAGACAGGAACCAGTCTTGTTCTACCCCTTAACAAGTTTCTTGGGACATAGAAAATGCTCAGTTAATATTGATATTTGTTGAAGAAAGAAAGGAAGTACAAACAGAAGGACCTGAGACACCAAGAGCTCGTTCCACGTGCAGGACAGCCTTAACTCTTGCCAAGAAGCATCTGAAGCGGGTCTTGGCTCCAAAGCATTGGATGGGGAGGTACAGACCTGGGTGTTTGCTCCTCACCCATCCACCAGTCTCCACAAGCTGAGCGAATGTCTCCCTCCATCATTTTCCCAAGGAGCAGATTTCAGTATGCTTTAGCAGGAGGTGAGGCAAAGATCTGTGTGCAGCAGTTCATTAGTCTGATGGCAGGTCTGCATGGATGTGACCCCTCTGCTGGCTCCATGCATGTCATCAACACTGACAAGACCGGAGAGAATTTCTCTATGGTCTATGACACCAAGGGGCGCTTTGCTGTGCCTCGTGTTACCTCCGAGGAGCCAAATTCAAGTTGCACAGAATGAGACAGATCTTGATGGGCACCAAAGGAGTCCCTCATCTGGAGACCCAGGACATGTGCACCATCTGCTCTCCTCATGAAAGTGAATGACTATGCAGATTAATTTTGAAACTGGCAAGATTACAGATTTCGTCAAGGCTGATGCTGGCAACCTGGGCGTGGTGACTAGATGCGCTAAGCTGGGGACAACTTGTGTGATCACCAACAGAGAAACACCCAGGTTCTTTGATGGGCCCATGTAAAAGATTCCAATGGCAGTAGCTTTGCCACTCATCTCTCCACCATTTTTGTTATTGGCAAAGAAACAAACCATGGATCTCTTTTCCCTGAGGAATAGGTATCCACCTAACCACTGCTGAAGAGAGACAAGAGACTGCCAGCCAAACAGAGCAGCAGGTGAAATTCTTTCTAGGTGACAAAAGTGGAGGAAGGGTCTTGACACTCCATCAATTTCATTCCAATTTTGATAAGAGGAAAATAAATGAACTTCTTTACTCAATAAAGAAAGGAGGCATTTACAGAGTGGAGACTGGGAGCAGAAGTCAAAAGTTTATGGACTGTATACACTTCTTGGTTTAGCTCATTTGCTAACCACAGAGTAAGCAGAAAAAGTTCCAACCTGAGAAAATTTCTGCCTGCCACTACTGATATAGACAACTCTGACGTCTTATGTCTTGGGAATATTGTTTTATTGATGATGACTTAAAGGAGAAACTTTGGGGGGGTAATTTATAATAACGAAAAATGACCACCTATTCTTTTTAAGTTTTCTTTGTATCTTTTCCTTTCCAAAGGAGAGCCTTTACTTGGTCTTTGTTTTCAATTAACAAAAACACAGCCTTGTAGAAATTATTGATACTTCCAGTAGAGGGCAGTAGAGGAGCACATCTCAGTATGAAAACACGGAAGCAACTAGAGTCCCTTATTATGGCTCCTTGTGTGGCTGGGTCATTTAAAGGGAGACTTGATAATTAGAGAAGACACAAGTTGAGAAGAGAGAGTGATGCTAAAATTACTCAATGTCTCAAGATTGGGAAAACCCACAGAATTTTAAATATGCTGATTTTAGAAGAATAAAATTGACATTTATATAGACAAGCACACACAATACTATTATTGGTAATAGTAGACCCTCGCTTTTCTTGACTTCTTTCTTTGATTCACCCTTCTTGTTACTGAAAACACAAAAGTGATCAATTTTAACACATTATGCTTGTGTTCGTCACGTAAATGAAGGCAGTTTAAGTATGCGCTATGGGCATTTTTGATCTTTCAAAGATTATACCTAGGAATTTACTTTTACATTATGTAGTCTAATGTTTATCTTATTTGGTTCAGTGAACCATGAAGGTTACTGAACTTAGAGAAATAAACCCTGCACTACTCTACACCTTGCATGATAAGCCACTGTGTTGCGTCGGGCGACACCACACTGATACACGGGAGTCGTGGAGCAGGCTACACAATGCAGGATGCTGCTCAATGAGCAAGATCCTGGCCTTTTTATTGATAGAACAATCATACAGCATCAGTTCCATGGGGTGGGAGGACAAAGAGAAAAAGCTGGGTGAAAACTAAAGAATGTGATTTGTCATCTAGAGCTTGGGAGGACATGAGTCTGCTGACCAGAGAATTCTTATCTGCTTGATGACCTAGTGTTGTCATTGAAACCATACCCCAGACCCCCAGCCATGGTTTGAATCTTATCAACAAGGCATTCCATGGATCAGCTTCTGGGGTCCCTTGTCATACATTGGTCCTCAGCCCCCCCCCCCCCCGGGCATTCCCGGTCATACTTTGTGATGCATAAGTCTGGAGTACATTTATGCATCCCTCATCAGGGCCCCTGGCATTCCTGGTCACATCTCGTGCTGCATACCCTTCCCAGAGCGATCAAGCTCTCTGCTCTTGGTTGACAGGAAAGGCACCTGTGAGGCTTTGCTATGACTGACTGACTGGGCAGTCCTGACCGTTGTATAGGAATGCAGAACTGCAGGTGACAATAACAGTGGTCGAACAGGCTGCCTCTGTTTTGCAGACCTGCACCACTGACTGTGAGCCACAGTGGGGAGGCCCGTGGCAGACGATCCCAGGGATGCTTCTGTGGACCGGGAAGGAGTCAGGGCGGTTTCAGCCCAGATGAAGCCATCAAGTGCAAACATGTAGGTTCAATGGAATTTGTATAAAGCCTTAGAGTTTGTAGAACGTGACAGAATGGAACTATCATTTTATTTTATTTTTTTGGTTCCCTGTCACAGGAGAAGGTAGAAGTTGGAGGACAGCAGTAGGCTGGCCTGGCTCACATCCTCCTGTGTCTGATGGGTCAGGCCCACCATGAATAACTGCTACAGGAATTCAGGCCGACTTCGTTGGAGGGGACTAAGTTCAAGAGGGATGTGACCTGGGCCTCCCGGGTGGCGCAGCGGTTAAGCGCTGCGCTGTGGAGCTGTTGCAGCGGTGACGCGAGTTCGACGCCTGGCCGGGGAGATTCTCACATGGCGCTGCAGACCTCTCCTGCCTCGCCCGCTGCTCCCCTCAGCAGTGTACTTCTGATCTGCCTGTTCTGCTCCCCGCTCTGTCTCTGGTGAACCGTCTCGCTGCCCCATGCCTCTGGCCTGTACCCCAGTTTGTATGTACAAATAAAATAAATCTTTAAAAAAAAGAGAGAGATGTGACCAGCTTATCCAGAAAGCTCTGATAGCTCCTGGTGGTACAAAGGGAAACAATGAAATAATTGGGCATCAAATTATCCGTGACACTGTGTCAGAGAAGCCCCCACAAAAATTTACAGGAGAAAAGGAAAGTTTATTTTCTCTACTCCAGTCAAAAGTTAACTGTAACCTTTTAATTTCTACAGTGTGGAAGTGGGTCATCTGTGATGTTCATTTTGGAACATTCTTCTCTGTGGTAGCTGGAGGATTTTGATAATACAGATAACCAGGGTAGTAATACCAATTATTATTTCTGTTGATGATAATAGAATTCCATGCTTTATAGTCTGTGTCACGCTTTTCTGCACATATTGACACCTTTGACCTTGGGAGTGTGTATCACTGATTATGGTTGTTGTTTGCACTGAATTGAGGTTAAATCTTCTTTTAATTGTATGGAAACTATTACTTATGCAGAAAATGAAAGAAATAATGATGTGACATATGATTAAATGTCGAAGTAAAGCTTTAAAAGGACCTTTCAATAAATATATACTAATAATTCCAAGGGGCAGGAAAGTATTATACCATAGTTTAAACAGCCTTTTATTTTCCTTTGTGTGCATAAAATAATGGTATGTGATACACAATCAGTGGTGTCTTAGATTTGATAAAATGACATTTTCATATCCATTTTATGACTGGGGAATCTGAGACCAAGAAAGTCTGAGTATGTTTTCCAAGGAAACACAATAGAATAATTCCCTGCCTATGAGACACCACCACATATTCCAAATGGAAAGGCTAAAAGCGACAATTTTGCCCTCATTCTTACCTTCTTTCCCACTGAAGTTCTCATTAACAGCTGTTCACATGCTTCTACCTACTATTATAAAAAGAAAGTTCTACCTTCATAAATAGGCTTTTAAAAAAGAACCCACAAACCTATTTACAACAAGAGAAGCAATTAGTACATAGATACCATCATGCCACATACAATGAATCCTTAAAAAACTTAGTGTTAAAATGGGAATTTGATGAATCATTAAATTAACACACAGTAAAATAAAGCTATGTTGTTATAGGAAGTTCAGAGTGAAGTTACTTAAAATCCATAGCAAAGTTCAAATGTTAAGCCTGTCCGAAACTTGATTGCCTGAACAACCTCCTTATGTGCCCCATATTTTTTTAAATGCATAGATATAAAAGAGACAAATGGAATATTTTATGACAAACATTACTTTCTTCTGTGTCAACGATTTCATGTCTCTGGTTCTCCAAGCAGCCTCTCAGAGTGTGAGATGAAACTTGGAAGTCCGTATACTCAGAATGCTGGCCCGTTGGCCAGTGAAACAATCGCGAGGTATATTTTGTAGGATTACCTGACAGTTTTAATGTCCATGTAAACATCAGGCTATGGATCCAGTTCAAATTCACACTTAGCCTTTACCTCTGGAAACCAAATTCCAGATGTGACCACATTTATCACCTTCCCACAAGGGGAGGTGCCAGGTGCTTGGGCATGTTTGATTCTGCACCTTGCAAAGAGATAGGATTCTGTGTGAATACTGATATCTGAAAGAGAGAGGCATCTCAAGTTGGGGCCTTGAGATACCCTCCTTCTAGAGAGGAGGCGATGATCTTACGTCAGGTTCTGGTGTTGATGGCATCATTTCCTGCAAGGTACAGAACTCTTTGGAAATGTTGTGTGGACTTGTATTACCAAATGCAACTCTGTTTCACCTTCTGGTGGCTTCCTTGTGGTAAATGGAGAGGGAAATGATTTCTTGAAGTGCAAAAAATACCCAAATATTCTGCTCTTTCCATTTCACCAATTAGATATTTGCTCATTCTAACAGTAACAATTTGCAATAACAATGCCATTTGCTTTAATCAGAAAGGAACCCAGCTGAAATCATTCTCAGTGGGAAGGAGATTTAATTTAAAGGGAAGAATGAAGAAAAGAGAGGATAAAGGTCACAAAGGTGGGAGGAAATGCATTCAAAAACAGACCTTTGATCTCTCAGTTGACAGTAACATCTTTGTGTATCAGAGCTACCTCTGGTCACTGAAATTTCTGGCAAATGTGCCTTGACAAGGTTTTTGTATATGAATTGGACAATTCAATCAACAATTTAAGAAGACCAAGTTTGAAATGCATTTTTGTCCTCTGCAATTTTATTTACCTCTTGAATTTAGACTGATTCGTGTTAATCTGGGATGTAGAATGAGTAGGAGTTACAGAAATCTGCTTTTGAGTAAACATAAAGAAGACTTTAAAAAAAATCAAACTGGACTCTACAAAAATGCAGTATTTGGTTCTCTGTAACTTAACACTTTCTAGCAAAGGCTGACAGTTAATTGTCAGAGATGGCAAAGGTGGGTGAGATGTTAAAATGGTTTAACCTCTAAAACACCAGGATTTTTCCATTACTTTGTGAAACAAATGAAAACTGACCCATCTTCTGAACACAATTTTACTTCATTAAGTAGTAGGATGAATTTCCAACATGATGATTCCATCTGTTTCCTGGGTTAAATCTTTGAAAGTGTTGGCCATTTCAAATTGTTGGGGAGGAAGGATGGACATCCTGAACAAACTCCACAAACAGGTTTTATGGACTCCAGCCCCACCCCAGACCAGAGATCCAAGACACCAAGGACTACAAATCCCATAAAACCATCACTACCAAAGGGAGGATTTCTGGGAACTGAGGGTGGAGTTAAGCAGCCAGGCTTGATAACCAGATATGTGGGCCTTAGTAGTGCTTGATTTTCCACCGGATTTTAGTGTGCTATTGGGGTTCCATCTCAGCATAACTGGTAGATGCAGTCCCCAGTTTATCTTTTTCCCCCCTCCCTGAGTTATTCCTCTCATTTCCCCTCTCCTTTTTTTTCCACTCCTTTTGTTACAGGTTGCCCTGTAACAAAATCACTAGTCTAATATTGTCTTGTCACAGTTTGAAACATGAAAATCTTTGCAACTTAAATTTTTTTTAAAGTTAAAAATGTTCAAGTGTTTTTCTTTTTCTTTTTCTTTTTTTAAGATTTATTTATTTATACACACAAACTGGGTTACAGGCCAGAGGCGTGGGGCGGCGAGAGGGTTCACCAGAGACAGAGCGGGGAGCAGAACAGGCAGATCAGAAATACACTGCTGAGGGGAGCAGCGGGTGAGGCAGGAGAGGTCTGCAGCACCATGTGGGATTCTCCCCGGCCGGGTGTCGAACTCGCATTGCAGGCTGTCAACAGCTCCACAGCGCAGCGCTCAACTGCTGCACCACCAGGGGGGCCCTGCAACTTAAATTTTAATGTATACCTTTCATGGGTTTATAAAGTATTCTGTTTGCAATAACTTTCTGGGCTGAGAATTATATACAGGTCAGCTTTAGGAAGAGATGTGTTTCACCCACCCAAAAAGATGAAGTGCCACCAGTATTCAGAGGATATAGAAACTTATTTCCTGCTTAAGCAGTCATTTTCTAACAGGCTATAAATGGCTTCACTTAAGTGAAAGGGAGAATCCTAACTCACTAGTAGCAGATGAAGTCTTCAGTGGATGGCATCTGTTTTATTGGACTGGTTATTTAAGTTCAGTTGCAGGCTGACATATAACAGAGTTCCCATTTAAATCTTGGAAGTAAAGAGCTTCAAAAGCAACCTTATTAACTTTAATAGAATGAACTTATAATATCTGTGGATGGGGAAAAGGGAATGACTCAGTAAAGTGTTGACTAAATACCTTGTCAACTCTGGTCTGCAATTGAACTTCGACTGATGGATCATTCTCTGTAATGAGCATGATTTGAAAATACCGAGGTGCTCAAATATAAGATATCATTACTCATTCTATCACTTGTTAAGTAGCATTTTGAAGGCTTCTTAAGTAAACATATTAAAAGTGGTATATTAAACATAATACATTGGTGACTGGAGTCCTGGGCATTATGCTTAATACAGATGTCAAGCAACAAACTTACCTAGAAAGAATTTTGGAATTAATTTGGGATGTTTCCTCTCTTTAGAATTGCAAATAGATTTGCAAGTTTGGTCTATTTGCATGTTAGTTTGAGTCAATTTGAGTAGTACATATGGTTGAAAAGAATTCTTGAAACGAAATACAGAATTCATCACTACCCCTCAAAAGTAAGAAATGGTATATTTAATCATATCATCATTTTAACAACAGTCTGAACAAATAAACACATCCAAAACTGATTTAAAGTTTTAGAATTGGAAAAATGTCAATCAGTTACTTGGAATTTCAATTGTTACTTTCTATATTGTAAAGTGGCCTGTGGTTAATTTTTAACATCTCACAATTCAAACATTAATATATTCAGATTGCTCATACACCAAGCTCACTAATTAGTGAGGTTTATTAGTTTCACTGCAAGCATTTTGTTGAGGCAACTGAATACTCTGCTGCCATTTATAGTACCCTGGAAAGATGAAGATTGGTGGTTCTCGGAGAACCAGGCTCAATGTCAAAACCTCATTACTACATAATAACAAGTGATGAATCCATCACATTTGTGTGTGTGTATCCTTCAGGGGAGCATTTGCTTATTTCATAATTAGTGTTGTATAGCAAGTACCAAAACTAAGACTGTCATCAAACAGTTTGAAGCAATTAAAAAAGAAGAAACAAAGTAAATGTAGTGAGGACTGACTCAGAAAAGTCAAAAAATGTACTTAAGAAAAAGTTTGAGAAGAAAAACTATTACAGAAATTATTACAAAGATAGTGACACATTTCGTTGAAGAGAACATTATTTCTCTTAATATTAAGAATCAAATACAGAGATATGAATAGAGCAATTCTTTCATTGTTACCTTTATTGTTAAGTTTTAAACTACAGGAAGAAAATCCTTTGTGTTACTGGAAATAAACTTGTAATCTAACAGAATATGTCATTGACCCTTAAGACAAAAAAAATAAAAGTATTGCTTTGAGGAGGTAATTGTAACATTTCATGAGAACAATTATTCAACCATGAATTTCCATGTGTGAAGTATGGTTTACTCTCAGTAAAATTTTCCCAGTAAAATTTACTGGGAAAGTAACACAAAGTTTGGTTATTCCCAGTGGATATTAATGTCATTTTTACTCCTATGCATTTGTGAAAACATTCAAGAAAATATTTCCTTCATATACTTCTATCTTTGTTCACTTTCTTTTTCTTGTCAGTACTCTTGCCAGAGAACCATATTTTTCTGAACAGTTTCCTATAATCTTGCTAATCAACAAATATTCACTGGGAAATCTACAAGGGGCAGGTCCGGGTTTTTGCTCCTACAGGTGAAATGTTTTAAAAGCATAGCACAGAGTTGCATTTACAGTGGGAAATAGTTATCACGCATACGAAATAGCAATAAAGTCAGTTCATTTTAGGTTTAATAGGCGGAATAAACATGGAGAAATCACAACAGGTGAACACAGGACAGTGTTAGGAAACATATTTGGGAAGATGCACAAGAAACTGGCAACTGTTTCTAGGAACGGAAACTAGGGGTTGGAAGTCAGAGGGAGATTTGCATTTTTTACTTGTATACCCTTTTGTATGATTTCGATTTTATATACATACATACATACATACATACACACATACATATATATAGAGAGAGAACTACACACACACACACACACACACACACACACACACACACACACACACACACACACACTACACCCCCCACATCTTCTTAGCCCATTCAGCTGTCCTTGGGCACATAGTTTGCTCACATAATTTGGCTACTCACTACAGTAAATTTTAAAACACTGTATCACCTCAAAAAGAAACCCCATACATTTTAACTAACACGTCTTTTACCCTCATGTCCCCAACCCGAAGCAGCCACTGAGCCCCAAGCAACTACATTCTGTCTCTATAAATTTCCTGATAGGTAGCAGTGTATGAGGGTTCTGATTTCTTTCCATCCTAGCCATCACTTGTTATTATTATGTCTTTTTTATTCTAACCATGCTTAGAGGTGTGAAGAGTAACATCATTTGTTGAAGACAATAATTTCTCCATTAAATAGTCTGGGTATCCTCCTTGAAAACCAGTTGACCATAGACACATGATTTTATTTCTGAACATTCATTTCTACTTCATTAGTCTATCTGCCTATCTTCAAGCTAGCATTGCACATTGATTACTGTTACCTTTAGTTAGTTCTGAAATTGGAAATGTGAATTCTCTACAGTCTAATTCCTTGGCATCGTTTTAGCTCTTCCGGGTTCCTTGTAATTCCATGTGCATTGGAGAATCAGTTGATCAATTTCTAAGAAAAAGTCAGCTGAGATTCTGCCAGGGGTTGCATTGTAGATCAGTTTTGGGATCATCAATGTTTTCATTATTCATTTTTTAATTTCAATTATCTGTTAGAGTTTCAGGGGATAAGTTAATCCATTTTGTCAAATGTATTACTAAGTATTTTATACTTTTTATAAGTGGAGTTGTATTAATTTCATTTTTGGATTGTTTCACTTTGGATGGTTCGTTGTAAATATGTAGTTACAATTGATCTTTTTTTTTTTTAAAGATTTTTTTAAAAATTTTTTTATTTATACATGCAAGCTGGGGTACAGGCCAGAGGCGTGGGGTGGCGAGAGGGTTCACCAGAGACAGAGTGGGGAGCAGAACAGGCAGATCAGAAGTACACTGCTGAAGGGAGCAGCGGGTGAGGCAGGAGAGGTCTGCCGCACCATGTGGGATTCTCCCCAGCCTGACGTTGAACTCGCGTCGCCGCTGTCAACAGCTCCACAGCGCAGCGCTCAACCGCTGCGCCACTGGGGAGGCCCCCTACAATGGATCTTTGCATATTGATCTTGTATCCTTCAACCTTGCTGAACTCATTTATTCGTTTTAATAATCTACAGTGTAATCTTGACAAATGAAAACAAGAAGCGTCTATCTACTTGAAGATGCTTGCGTGGGGAGGAAGAAGAAAGGCAGCACCACAGTTGTAGCAGACTGTCCTTCTGGTTTGTGTTTTTTCCTACCTGTCTGGAAATGTCATCCAAGTTCCCAGGACCTTACTGCATAACCACCTATTCGAAGACTTACAGGCTGACAACTCTGTATCTGGATTAAGGACACTTGGCTTCTAAATCAGTATATGAAAATAGAGGAAAGAAATAAATCCTGAATATAAGTCCTATATTTCCAACAAATGGAGAAAATTCTGAAGCCAATTTTGCTTTTCAATCAACATTGTTTTCCAGAAAGAAAAATGCTGGATAATTTTAGTTAGCTGAGTACTTATGATTCACTTTGTAATGCTGGATTGGTCATTATTCATTAGTAAGGAGGTTGAGAATAAAAAATTGGATCACTTCTCGGGTCTCTGTATTAGTTTACCAGCATCATTGCCGTTCTCCTAGTTTTCTCCACTTGCAAATATCTGCCTGTGTGTTTTATAAGTAATCACAACTCTCTTTCAGACTTTTAGATTCAAATTCTATATTGTTCATTTGATTCTATTGAAATGCTTTTTTTTTTTAATCCACCTAGTAATACTGCAGCTTGCCAAAAAATGTTTTTTGCTTCAATATATTATTTTCGTATTTGGTGGTAATCACTTTGAAAAAGTGCTTAGCTCTCCTCTCACCTCCCCTAATTAAATCCTGGGAATCAACTCTAATTCTTTAAAAATATTCTTTATCAGTTTATAAGCAGGTACATCAATTCATTGACAACATTTAATTTTTTTTTCCTGGGTAGACATGCCTGAATGTAAGGGACCATTTTTCTTCTAGGTCATTATAAGTTTTATCACTACAGTAATGAAGTTACTATTCAGTGTCCCAAACTCACAGATCTATTCTCACTTAAAAAAAAAAATCAAGGGGCCTCCCTGGTGGCGCAGCGGTTAAGCGCTGCGCTGTGGAGCTGTCGGCAGCAGCGATGCGAGTTGGACGCCCGGCCGGGGAGAATCCCACATGGCGCGGCAGACCTCTCCTGCCTCGCCCGCTGCTCCCCTCAGCAGTGTATTTCTGATCTGCCTGTTCTGCTCCCCACTCTGTCTCTGGTGAACTCTCTCGCTGCCCCACACCTCTGGTCTGTACCCCAGCTTGTATGTATAAATAAATAAATCTTTAAAAAAAAATCAAGGAAGTGCTGGAGTAGAAAGCAAGAAGATCTGCGCAGGGGGTTCACCAGAGACAGAGTGGGGAGCCACCAGAACTAAAGAAAACAAATGTTTGAACTAGAAATTGTGGAAAAGTAGACAAAGCTAACCCATGAAAACCCCATTGCAGGAGCAAAGCAGGTGCTATTATCTTTCCTCCTCTGTCCTTGGATATTCCGCCCCTGAAAGTTAGAGTGTTAGTGCCCCTCGTGGAGATAGCTGGTTTCTTTCTTTGCTGAATATTTATGAAAATGAAAAAAATAAAAGGTCCTCTCAAATGCTACGTGACCTGTGACTTCACAGTGAGTGAAATGTTACTTGGATTGATTTAGTGGCTACATTGGCAGATAAAGAGGACAGTGAATTAAGTAATGCGAGTCTCGGCAGTGGACAGCGTTACCAAGCTAGGAAGGGCTGCATACTGAGAGTCAGACTGTCATCAGGTATGACCCATGTTCATGAACGTGGTCAAGGCTAATGGATTATTCAGATGATCAACCACGGCAGAGAAGAAACACCCATGGAAACTGACCAGGAGAAGCTGGCTGCGGGGGGTGGGAGGGTAGGGGTTGGGGGGGAGAGGGTGCCGGGAGCCCCAGGGCACAAGGAAACTTGCAGATACATGGGTGATTTTGCAGACCACGTCTCCTTTACTGGTGCTTTACTGAAATGATTCTAGTGGCATCTCTGCATTGTGGTAGCTGAATATACCTGGAGTCCCAGAATAAAGATAAAGAACATCACTGAGAACACAATAGTGGCTTCTTAATTCATAAAACTAAGTTTTCTTCACTACAGTCTACTGGCTTTGTGTTTGCCCTTAGAGAAGACTAGTAAGATTAAATAAAGTAAGAAAACGAAGGCAGACCTTGACAGTCTGCCCATCTGTGACTACGCAGGTGACTCTTTTTCTTAGCAAACCTGCCCCTTTCAAAATGCAGCCCTTAGCCTGCCTGTGTCTACACAGGCAAGTCTTTTCCCCAATAAACCTACCCTTTTAAAGATGCAAAAAATAAATATGCAGTGCAAGAAAACATTTAAAAAGGTACAAAAACTATTACTTTAATGACTCCTATTCTGCCAGTATTGCAACCCAAAGCTTTGCAGGGAAAGTGAGCTTCCCGTGTATTTGAGAGGCGAGAACGAGCAGGTGGGCCAGCCCTTGCTCCTTTCCATTTGGCCCCATCCTGGAGGAAGCAGCAGCAGCTCAGCCAGCAGCAGCGCAACGGCTTGGGGTAGGAGGCGGGTGGTGCAAGCACATGGCAACCCCTTCCAGCATCAGCTAACTCCATGCTCCAGCTCTAGCCCTGGGAGCAGGAGCATCCCAAACAGATGCTTTTTTCTAAAGGTAAGGGAGAAAGTAAGAACTGATCCTGCAAAAAAACAAGATAAAAATAAAAAGTACATCTGCGGATTCAAATCCAACATCAGGAAGGCAATGCTGAAGAGTTCATTAGCAAACCGGAACATTTCTGTTCAGGCTCCAGATAACCTTATTTTTTCCAGCTTCTTGATGCAAGCTTATCCTCTAGTTTTTTTTTTTGTTGTTGGCGGTGTTTGTTTTGTTTTGTTTTCTCTGTCCTCCTTTCCAAATGAAAGGACCATACACGAAAGCTAACACATGTATTTTTAAAAATCGACAAGCGTGACTAAGACAAGTTAGGTACTATTGGATTTTCAGTTAAGCTTCCGCCCAGGCTGATGGCCACCTCATGTGACCACGATGGAGAAACTGTAGAGGAAGCTAATAGAAAGAGTATCAAGACTTGGACAATCATGGATTCCATGTGCTCTTCTGGAATCCTTGGAAGTTTTTTTAACAGATGAGAAGAATCTACCATCAATATTTGCTCCCTCGATGAAATTTAGGAAAGACTGGGATGGCTTCCTGCCCTGTGAGAGTGGGAAGAAAGCTTGTGTAGGCACAGAAAGTGCTGGAATCCACTAAGGAAGAAGGACCAGACTGTATGGACTCCAAATCCCTGCATCTAGGAGAAGTTTTTTGTAAAAGACAAAGATAGCTATTTTCCACTGTATTAGTTTGCTAAGGCTGCTATAACAAAACACCACAGACTGGGTGCCTTACACAACAGACAGCTATTTTCTCAGAGGTGTGAAGGCTGGAAGTCCAAGGTTAACCATGGTGTTAGGAGAGTGGGTGTCTGGTGAAGACTCTCCCTTTGAGGGCCTTTCTGGTGGCACAGGGGTTAAGTCTAAAGGCTATCAAGCTATCTATAGCTGCTGCAACACAAGTTTGATTCCCACCCAGGGAGTTAACTCACATGGTGCAGCAGACCTCTCCTGTCTCACCTGCTGCTCCCCTCAGCAGTGTATTTCAGTCGATCTGCTTGTTCTGCTCCCCACTCTGTCTCTGGTGAATCCTCTCACCCCTGCACCTCTGGCCTGGACCCCAGTTCTTGTATGCATAAATAAATCTTTAAAAAAAAGACTCTTCCCTTGACTTATAGATGGTCATCTTCTCACCGTGACCTCACAAGAGCATTTTTTTCCATGTGCAAGTGCTTTCAGCGTCTCTTTCCCTTCTTATAAGAAAACCAGCGCTATTGAATCAGAGCCCCACCAAAGGGCCTCATTTAACTTTAACTGTTCCCTTAAAGCCCTTGTCTCCAAATATGGTCAGATTACGGGGCAGGGCTTCCATCCACACATTTTATGGGGACACAATTCAAACTACAAAATCCAGGAAGTTCATCTCTTCTAGTCTATACAGTTTTCTAGAATAAACTGTACCCTGGCAATTACTGTTTATCCATACTCTACTCCCAACCCCAAATCTACTCTCACCCCAAAATCTACACTCACCCACAGACACAAAGACACCCCTGCATCCTTTACAGGCACACAGAGAGCCTCAGATTAGTACTTTACTCTGTTTCTAAATTTCATGCAAGATTTTCTGACATTCACAAAACATGGCTAAGTGACTGATACTTCATCATTGCAGTGCCGTATTTTTCCTCAAATCTGGTGTGATGAAAACAACAACAATAATGGTTTGTAATAAAGTGGTAATAATATTTGGGGGCTGTTAAAGACTACTTACTTCATTTCTTTAACACCCTCATCTCACAGACGAGGAGGTCAGTTTTGGAAGGGAGAGATTTGCCGAAGCCCTCGCAGCTGTGCTCTGGGGATCTGATTCAAAAGTCAGAGCTCGTAACCCCTCTGCAGTGGACATTTTACACATTGACAGGATTCCGCAAACAGTCTTCTTTCTTTATCTTGCCACTGGGTTTTCGATCTCTTCAATCTCAGCACTGGATTTTCAGCCTTTCTCTGAGTGAGTGGAGCACTGGGCAGCGTCTGGTGCTGACACCTCATTAGAATATTTTAGGCTGTTGATTTCCATTATGTTTACCACTGCTCGTTTGTAAACTTCCCTCCCTAGCTGTCAGCACCAATGCCTGAGAAAGGCTAGGACCATGAATAAAACACTGTTCCTGGGAGAAGCTCAAAACGTAATTGGGAGATAGATGTATCCAATTATTTAAGATGCCTCATGATGAACAGGGTACTTTATACAATCAGTTCAAACTTTTCTGGTAGCATAGAAAAAACCAGAAAGCCCGGAGGGGCCTGAGATGGTTTGTTATGGAGCAGCTTTCAGGCACGAAAGGAGGGGGAAGTCAGGGGTCCCCAGCGGGGGGCAGAAGGCACAGAGGTCTGGACACAGCATGCTTTCATGTGCTGGCATTGATGTCTCGCCGTGGCTTCTATTCTGGAACATTTTAGAAAAGGAGGGATGCACTCTGGCCCCAGCCCATCTACAGTCTCCTCTCCCGGACGCAACTGTCATTTCCTGCCCGCAGATCTGTCCTCCAGGTGCAGACAAGCTGCCAGGGATTTGAAGCCCAAACCGCCTGGCAAACTCAGGGGTAGAGAAATTGGGCTTTCTCTGAGCACCGTCCAAGCGAATACTTTCGCTTTCCTGAACATACATAGGAACTGATAAACATCGGAAATCAAAGAATCATCATTATAGAATGTGATCAACAGTGTGATTTTAAATCACATTATTATGGCTCCTGTCACTGCTACTCCTGACAAGAGGGGGGACAAAATATTCGCCCACCCAGCAGGAAAGGTCTGGCTCTAGTTTATACCCTCACTCCTATTCCATTGGTCTGAGGTTTATCGGGACCGCTGTATTTACAATGAGGAAATTTCTTTCAAACACCTAATCCTACATCACTTCCAGCACAGTGAATCATCCTCTTTCTGAGGTCACTGCTTCCACACACCCCAACAGTCCCCACAAGCCCCTAAGCCACTCTTAACCTGGGTCAATAGATTTCTCTCTCTGTCTATTTTTTCCAGTCTTTTCTCTAGTCTTAAAGAACAAGGCATCAATCTTTTGATAATGATGTCTTTTCTGCCTGTGCTCGGGTCCCTTCCTCGCTCCTGCTCTCAGAAAACCTCACCACCATTATCTCCAATTTGCTCTCTTTCTGCTGAGAAGGCAGGAGCAGCTGGACTGGGACAAAGGTGGCAGCAGGATGGAGAACTAGGGGGCTTTTTAACTCTTTTCCTCTCATTCTCCTTGTCCTTCCCATAAACAAGTGTCTATGGCTCCTTCGGCTGACAACCTTTGTAAGGGCCCAGGGAATGCGGGGGCACTGGGACAGCAGGGGGCAAAGGAAAGCAGGGGAGTGGAGGGGCCAGAGGCAAAGAGCTGGGAGAAGGAACAGTGGAAATGAGAATTCAGGACGTTGCCTGGGAAGGAATGGAAAATGAACAGAGAGAAAAGACCTACTGAGCAATTGAGACAAATAGCACAGATTAATAAAAAGCATTGATTAATAAAGTACCAATGAGGTTGTGCTTATAGTTCAATGAGGAACTAAAGAGAAGTTATCCAGGTTATTATTTGGACAGACATCTTTAAGCTGCAAAGAAAGAACTGGAAGTGCCCTGCTAGCTGCTAGGCAGTGACTCTTGCGGGAGGGAGGAAAGCCGGGGGGTGTGTCCTGGAGGGGAGGGGGCGCTAGGTAGGTGCTTGGAGAAGCAGTTCCTGCACCTGGTCTGTCATCAGATCATCTGAGCAACTTTTTATTTTTCAGATTTTTAAAAATTTATTTTATGCAGACAAGAGCTGGGGTGTAGGCCAGAGGTGTGGGGTGATGAGAGGATTCACCAGAGACAGAATGGGGAGCAGAACAGGCAGATTGACTGAAGTGCACTGCTGAGGGGAGCAGCGGGGAGACAGGAGAGGTCTGCTGTGCCATGTGAGAAGCTCCCTGGCAGGGGATTGAACTCGTGCTGCAGTGGCTGCTGGTAGTTTCCTAGTGCTGAGACTTAACCCCTTGAGCCCTAAGGGAGGCCCTGAGCAGCTTTTTAAAAATCCATAACGTGCCCTTTCCCGGACTTATTTAATCGGTGTGTGTCAATGTGGATCTCAGAAATGCACATTCGTGTGTATATAAAATTGTCACCTCAGTCACCTGAGATGCTATTCAAGTGACTCAGACGACCAGTCTGAATCACATTCTTGTGCCATCTTTTAGATAAGACAGGCCCAGAGGACAGGCGTGCTTCGGGGTGATGAACTGCACTGGACACCGGAAGCGGCAGCGCGGGGCTTCTGAAGGTCTAAAGTGAATTTTCGCACAATGGGTCTGCTGGTTAATGGAAAAACGCGAGCAGGCTCATCGATCCTCAGCCTGGGGGGGCCCCATCTGCTCGGTGGGACACACTTCGCCCCTCCATTTGCCACTCCATTTGCCACTCTGCTTTGTTGGCTTCTGGCTCTGCCTCAAGAAGAGTTCCAGTTGATCAGTTTCCCAATAGAACGTTCCATTAGACTGATCATCCCTTACAGATAAATCTGGGGACCTGGAATGCAGAGGAGAAGCCGTGTGGTTTATAAGCTTGGCGAACAGTATGTTAAGATGCATTTCCACGCTAAGGGAACATGCGCTGTGGGAGCTGAGCATCTGGGCCCCGACTTCCTGAGGCTTCCTGACCTTAGCACCTCACCAACCTTCCCATGCCTCAGGGTCCTCGTCAGTAAAGTGGGGCTTACAATACTGATACTTCATAAGTTGGTGTGAGGATTAAATGTGAAGTTGCAGGTAGACCTGAAAATGCGCAGAGGGACATCTAAGTGGTCAACAAGGACATGTGTAATTTTTTAATGATTTATTTATTTATGCATAGAAGAACCGGGCTGAGGGCCTCCCCAGTGGCGCAGCGGTTAGGCTCTGCATTGTGGAGCTGTTGGCAGCTAAGATGCGAGTTCAAAGCCCAGCCGGGGAGATTCCCACATGGGGAGGCAGATCTCTCCTGCCTCTCACTGTTCCCCTCAGCAGTGTGTTTCCATCCATCTGCCTGTTCTGCTCCCCGCTCTGTTTCTGGTGAACCCTCTTGCCACCCACACCTCTAGTCTGTACCCCAGCTTGTATGCATAAATAAATCTTTAAAACAAAAAAGAACCGGGCTGTAGGCCAGAGGTATGTGTTGGGGGGGGGCTTGTGAGAGGATTCACCAGAGACAGAGTGGGGAGCAGAACAGGCAGATCGACTGAAACCCACTGCTGAGGAGAGCAGCGGGGAGGCAGGAGAGGTCTGCTGCGCCCTGGGGGAAGCTCCCTGGCCGGGGATCGAACTCGTGCTGTAGTGGCTGTAGATACCTTTATAGTGCTGAGACTTAACCCGTTGCACCACCAGGGAGACCCTGACATGTATTTCTTGAAGAATTCTCTAGTACATTCCTTCATGGACAGGACAAATTGAAGCGCCAGAGTAGCTCACTGCACTATGGCATCTTATCACGTGTTTGCTAAGTGGGCCATTTCGATTTTAAGCCTCTGCTCTTCCTACTGCTCTAGAATTAACGCTGGCCACAAGAAGTAAGTGATGCTAAGGCAGAGGTCAAAGTTGCTGTGTGAGTTCCCTGAGCAAGACAAAGATGACACCTGGATAGAGGTGAAAAGGAACTGCAATTACCTCCACCTTTGAGAACGTTTCAGAAATTGGAAGAGCAGAAACAATGAGGAAGTTGTAACTAAATAGAAACTGCTGAGAGTTCCTCGTTGAGTGGATGCTGTGACCAAGAACTTGAAAACATTTTTGAATATGAGAAAAGTCAACAGGAGAACAGATAAAGAATCAATTTGAAATTTCAGGGGGAAAATGTTTATATTAAGAGGTAAACTAATTGCAATATGCTACTTTACTCTGTAATAGACAATAGTACATATTTATAGTAATGTAACCATGGTTTATTGATTTAACCTAAAGAGTGATATTACTTTGTTAGATGGGTTGGGGGACAGATACAAAAACAGAGAATATGAATCACATTCTCATCTATCATAGCAGAAAATCAATAGATAATGCATAAAGTGGGAAAAATAAGAGTTATTAACACAAGCTTCTTAGGTAGAACAGAGAGAACAAGAAGAAGAAAGATTAAAGATAAAAACGGTGTCCCTTAAGCAAAAAGTTAGAGAATCAGTATATTGGGGGCAAAGGGTTTCTTTTTATCAAGATCTTTGAGTACTACTGGTTTTCTAAATCACATCTTTGTATTTTTAAAATAATGATGAAAATATAACACCCATTAAAGCTAGAGTTTTTGCTTTCCCAAGAGTCCAGACCAACTACTTTTCTTCATTGATGGAAATTCCCACCCTCTTTATAAGATAATATGGGATTATTTATTTTAGATTTCCGGCTTGATTTAATCTAGAGAAATAGGAAAGATTGACGCTACTGAGACAGAGTAAGTAGCAACCGGTTTGGGTTTAAAGGAGAAGATGGGTGGGGAAGACTTATGGATAATAAAAAATAGGAGGATAAACACATCTTAATATATTCCCTGCAAGAATAATTAAATCCAGAGAACACACTAGTACTGACTAAGAATTACACAGCATTCTTCCAACTCTTCACACAGAAAACCATTTAATCCTCACAACTGGAATAGGAGGGAGATGAGGACATTTTTCCCATATGATTTGATTAGCTAGTAGCACTTTCGGAAACCACACTTTCTGCCTCCTGAAGTCCAAGCCCTGAGGTTCCATACTATAGACAGCAGCATGGACATCTCACCTTCTGGGCCAAGAAGGAAAACCAAGGAAGCTCACCACAGCAAGGATGGGGGCCAGGGTATGAAAAATTCGGTTGGAGTTTTTTGCTTCTGAGTACTGGCTTAGCGGGTTCAATTGTCATGGCTTCTATCAGTTGACAAAATGGCATGGGAAAAACTGTAATAAATAAGGAAACACCAATTTTGCTTTAAGGTGATGCCAAAGATTCTCTCCTTGGTGAAACTTCAGCAAGGCTTCCCTGAGCCCTCTGCTAAACTAGGCCTAGCCCTGGGCTTCCAAATCACAGTATCTAGTTTGAGCAAGAATCCTGCTAAGTCTATTCAGCCAGAAAGTCCACCCCTATGTGATCACCGTGGACATCAACTCAAATTTCCTCAGCTCCTTTTATTCCCCAGGAGACACAGAGCCATCATTCAGCAAATGCAGTTGAGTGGGTTTAGCAAGAATCCCTTATTTGATATGTTTTCTTAGTCATTTTCCACCCACTGACCACCCCAACTTGTCCCTTGCTTATAAATCTCTTGTCTGTGCTGTTGGGAGCTGAGCCTTGTTCCACACTGGTTTCTTTCCCCTATGACAATAGTACATAAATAAAATCTGTTCTAATGACATGAATGACTCTCTGGGTCTGGTTTTCTCTGACAGTGACAAATCTCTGACATCTGTGGGGGTCACGTTATTAGGGAGTTGTGGAAATGACCACACATACCACCTTCAAGGGATCTGCACATTTTAATCAGAAGGCTTAAAAGAAAAATGATTTATTTTATTTATGCAGACAAGAACTGGCGTGTAGGCCGGGGGTCGGGGGGGAGAGGTTGGTGAGAAGACTCACCAGAGACAGAGTGGGAAGCAAAACAGGCAGCCCTACTGAAATACACAGCTGAGGGGAGCAGCGGGTGAGACAGGAGAGGTCTGCTGTGCCATGTGGGTCAGCTCCCTGGCCAGGGATCGAACTCATGTGGCTGCCAATAGCTTCATAGCACTGAGATTTAACCCCTTGAGCCACCAGGGGGGCCCCTTAATCAGAAGGCTCTTACCCACTCTATCCAGCCCTCCACTCCTCAACCCCACTCTACCTGGCTCGCTGAGGCAGGTATCTGGAATTGAGACCCCCAAATGAGCAACACAGCTGGCGCCTGACAGTGACGAAAGCCAACTGAGCTGAAGTTTATAAAACAGAAATATGATGATGATGATCTAAATATACATATAAGGAGACTGTTTCTCTGGCTAAGTTGCCACTTCACCGATTTGATCTTAAATGTATTCTCTCCTGAATGAAGCTCTTCGGGACCTATCTAAAGCCGACATACTCAGAGTGAGTCAGACGGCCCAAGAAGCTACTCAGAAAAATCTTCCTGTTTTAATTAAAATACATCAAATCTATACAAATCTCCTAGGGGAGATCCACTTCTAAGTGTCTTTTCTCCCCTACACCAATTTCCTATTCATTTGTCTCTTGGTGATACTTTTTGGGGAGGTTATCTCCTGTTCTCAACTCCCAATCTTTCACTGATGATTTAAAAAATATTTTCCTGTTCTATTTACAGTCTCCAAGACCTTTTTCTTGATTTGTAAGTGTTCATTTGTTCTGAGTTAATGAATTCTGCTATCTTCTTTATCTTGGAAATGATGAAATATAATTTTCCTTAAGTTTTTCTAGTTCCTTTACCTATATACTTCTAGTTATTTTTTGTTTACATCGGTCACTGTCACTTATGCTAACGTGTTCCTTACAGCATCTGGTGATCCAGGCAGAAGTAAAGCAGAGCTAGTAAAAAGTCATTTTGGGGGCCAAAGAGATACCTCGCTGGTGGGTTGGTCGGTCTCAGTCTGGGACAACAGACCGGGAAAATGGCTCATGTGGTTAAGGGATATTCAAGAGTTGGCATTTGTAGATTTTGCTGAAGCAGCCCAGGATGTCTCGATGTCGCCTGGGGAGTGGAAAGGGGCCGAAGGAATTTGTGCTGATGTCCGCGGTGATCACATAGCCGGCGGGTGTTCTGGCTGAACAGACGTAGCAGGATTCTTTTTTTCCTTTTTTTTTTTGATATATATTTTTATTGTTATTTATGTCTTTTACATTTTGTATTCCCCTTGGGTAGCCCACCACCAATTCACCCATGATCCATCTCCGTGGTCCCTTGTGTTCCTTTCTATTCCATTTTGTGCCCTTTTCCTTCCCTCCCCCCGTAGCAGGATTCTTGTTCAAACCAGATTCTGACCTGGCTCCTGTCCCCACACAGGCATGTCCTGACTGCCTGCCTGGGCTTTCCTGGGAGTAGAGTGGGGTTAGGAAACAGGGTGGCCCTGTCCACTAACCTCACTTTCATTTAACCCCTCATTTAAGCTATACCTGGGGTCCCAAGCTCAGGGACCAGATGATACAATCACTTAATAGGGCCACCCTCTTGCTGTGCAGGTGGAGAGGGGCTTGGGAGTGTCTAGTTCTTCCTTTCCCAGACTTCATGATCTTGTGACTTTCCTTCTGCTTTGAATCCTCCCTCTCAACTCAGGTGCGCTGGGATCCTCCCACTGCTACTTTGGGTTTTCCTACTCTCTGGCTACTTGAAACTTAAACATTGCAGCCACCTCCATTCTGCTAATTGAAAACCTGCTAATCCCTTGTCCCCCCCCCCCTAAATTTTATTGCTACCTTTCATCTACCATTGTTTCCTTTCATTTTCCTTTTCTTCTTTTTTGGGAGCTAGAGCAGAGAGTGATATGGAGACCGACCGATCTATCTATCTATCTGTCTATCTATCTATCTATCTATCTATCTACCTATCTATCTATCTACTTATCTACCTACCTATCATCCTTTGCTGTTGGTGAGAGGGCAGGAGAGAGAAAAACACCTAGTGGGCCTGCTAAGTTTATTTAGAATGGCCATTTTCCTTCTTTGGGCAGTAGATAAATGGTGGCATTAAGTGAAATTAAAAATTTCATAAGTGTTTTTTAAAGTTACTATTGCCATTCCCAAAGAACAGGCAATATTACATCAAGTTTTTTTCAAGCAAGTCTCTAGAAGACTCTGGCTAAAATTGGAGACCCACAAATTTATTTATCAGAGTCATTAAGTACTGAAAGCTAACTCCAATCCCACACAGCACTGGAGAGAACATAAGATTAGAGGTTGTAAGTTCTCAATTCAAGTTTTACCTTTGTCATCTTAGGCAAAATACATTTTCCCTTGGCTCTGTGAAAGGTAGGCAATTACCTGATTCCTAAGATTCCTTTTAGACTAAACAGCCTGGGATTCTATTAGGTAATTTAAAATCCCTTCTTGAATTCACCACTCGTTTGAATACTGTTTACCCAAAGTATGAAATGTACATCATTAGGTCATGAAAATTACTTTCAATAACTTAAGTATTAGCATGATTTATTCATTACTATTTTATGTCTATCATTAAGAATTTAATTTTTCAATCAGAGAAGGATAAAACCAGTACAAAGACAAGGAAAATTTTCTGTACATGAATTTACTTACATTTAAAACTCTGAATTGGTTGACAGAAAACTATGAACTAAATAGTAGAACAGGTGATAAGGACATGATAACAAATATGAAGATAGCATGCCAAGGGCTACATTTTATGACTAAGAGCCTTCCACAACAGGCCTTTGGGTCCACACTCATCCTCCATTGAGTAAAAGACCAAAAGATGTGAGTAACAGCTCAAAGGTTGCTGCTGGCTCAGCCACTCAAGGTAGACAACTTTGATCTTCTGAAACAGTTTGGTTCACTGTAACTGGTATATTAACACAAACCAGGGACTGTACTTTATTCATCTTTGTATCTCTAGGACACTAAAGTGCTTGGCTAATAATGGATACTCAATCAATATGTGTTGAAAGAATGAACCAAATCAGTGTATCGCTAAATGGGATGGGCAAATGTTTCCTGCAATTGATTTCTTTTCAGCAGATATCACTAACTCCATGTCAATGAACTCTCCTTACCTTATTAGTGCCAGGATACAATTCCCCCAAGAACCCAGAGCAGGAACAACAAGCTGGACACGAGAGATCAAAAATAAAAACTACAAAAAGCATTTTGAGACGAGTCACAGATCCTTACGAACTTTAGGAGGGAAACATTTCAAACATCACCAAATTCTAAGATTCTGAGACACTGGGGCTCTGGAGTCCACGACTCTTCAATAGAAATGGATACTATCTTCCATTAGAGCCATTCATATCTGGTTATACTTCACACTCTAAAAACTGAAGTCTACAGTAGTTTGAGTTTACAAAGCATTTCTACACACATCATTTAATTTTATCCTAACAATAATGTTGGCCTGATAGAAGGGGAAAGTGAGGTTAGAAAAGTTAGCTAAATGATTTTGCAAGTGTCACCCACTGGTAGTCGGCAAGATCAGGGGCCAGCAAACTAGAGTGGGGTGTAGGGGTAGGGATGGAGCAGTGGGGGTGTGGTGAAATAGGGGAGTCCACCCCATGAATTATTCTTATAACTACATTTTTACTATAACACAGACTCAGGGACTAACTCTGTTTTACACAAGGAGAAATGAGGGAAAGAAATGGTTATTATCCTACAATGTCACAGCTAGAAAGTGGTGAAGCCAGGATTCAATCCAGGCCTCCCGACCCCAGAGCCTTTGCTTTGACAGCTGCTCTACTGCTGTTTGCACATGCAAATCCTGGCTCTAGCTCTAGGATCTTGGAGAATGTTCTTCCATAATCTCTTGTCCGTGAATGCTTGCAAATGCTTACAAGAGAGCTTGGCACACTGGAAACACTCAAAACTAACATTCCAGCCTTTCCTTGAAGGTTTCTTTCCAATAGCAAAAATCACAGCAGAACGATGAGCCACATGTTCTACATATGATGTCTGATAAAATTTTCCTAGCAACCAGTTATGAATCTTATTTTAGAAGGGGGGAAAAGAAGGAGATTCTGAAGGGTTGAGTAGCCCTTGTTTTGGTCCCTGGTCTCTTTTGAAAAATTTCTTAGTTGTATCCTTTTTTGGTAAACTTTTTTGGAGAACTTTGGTTTACAGCACTGCATGTGATTTAGGGGTAAATGTCCACACCTCTTCAGATGGATGTTGCTGTCCCATACCTACCACCAAAGCACTTACCACCACAGTCCATGGGTGCCTCACCTCCAGGGACGCTCTGGTTTTTCAGTCTGCCTTCCCTGTACTACCCCTTCAGTCTCATCATTGCCATTCTGATACAGTGATAAAAGTACATGTCTCTCTTCCTGCCTCAACAGATAAGCATTCCTATTTCTTTTATTTACCCTCTGCCTTGTTTAACAACCTTGTCTTATATTCTGACGAGAAAGAACAGTCCTAAGAGGAGCATAAGGAACACCAGGTGCTCACAAAGCAAGCTGGTGCCCAACAGAATCTCCGCAGAAATCTCCAGGTGCCCGCATCAAAAGGACAAGCTGACCCATGTTCAGCTCCCATTTTACTCCTTTGTATGAATACCCCTGCCCTGTGCCAGAGAGCAGGACGGGGTCTTTCAGACATGAGTGTGCAGCCCTCCTAGTTTGTCGACAAATTCAGCTACTTTCCTTCTCCTCGAGGTCTATTCACTTTTATTGGCTGAGGGGAACCGAGACTTGCATTCGGTATCACTTTCATACACTCAGGGCTTGGAAAAAACCAATGAATGGACTCTCTCTTCTCCCTTCTCAAAAGGAGGGCCACACACTCACTCAAAAGTATCTCGGTCTTTGCCTGTCTGTTTCCTTCAAGCAAAGTCTTTTCTTTCTTTTTTTTTGAAAGATTAATTTATTTATACATACAAGAGCTAGGGTGCAGGCCAGAGGTGTGGGGTGGTAAGAGGATTCACCAGAGACAGAGTGGGGAGCAGAACAGGTGGATCTAGTGAAATACACTGCTGAGGGGAGCAGCGGGGAGACAGAAGAGGTCTGCTGCGCCCTGTGGGAAGCTCCCTGGCCAGTGATTGGATTCATGCTGCAGTGGCTGCTGATGGCTTCATAGTCCTGACACCTAACCCCTTGCGCCACCAGGGAGGCCCAGCAAAGTATTTTCTGGAATCAGAAATATGCCCTTCCTACAACTCCCTTTATTGAAGTCCTGTTTATCCTTTGAAACCACATTCAAATAGCACTGAATCTTTAGAGGTTTCTCTATCACCATAGCAATAGTGCTTTTGTTTGGACCACGCCTATGAGCTCCTATGATGTATACTGACTTACAATATTATTTTTGTGCATGCCTTCAAGTACCTCAGAAATTGGTAACTTTCAAGCTTTGGAGAGGAAGGTGGTACATATAAAAACATTTAATAAAAAATAGGAAATCCTCCAATGGAATATACTGGAATGTTTCTTTTTAAAAAATCTGAAGTTATTACAGTAAATGCATTTATAAAGATATTCCCTCTGTACTGAGTCTTGTCTTGTCTCATTAAATGGTAGGCACTCAATAAATATTTGCTCACTCTAGATCTCAAGTTCTTTTTATAATGCTAATTTCGTATTTCCATGAGCTCAGTGCAATTAATTTAAAAGCACCAAGATAAGATAAATAACATGGAGAGAATAGATAATTTATTCTAACACCTAATATTTATGTTCCTCATTTGAAAATGTTTACCTCTGATTTCTGTTACATTCTGTGTTAGTAGCTTAAATATATTTTGTTATTTTAAAAAAGTAAAAAATGACTTTTGGTAGATTTCAGACCATCTTTGCAACACTTATAATTCAAGTGATCTATCATTCAAAGCGAGTCCTTTTTAAGAACCCTAGTATGGTAATCTATTGTGTTCACACCTTATCAGCAATCTTTATACATTTCAACTTTATTTTGCAGCTTCTGCTGTATTTTGAATTTGATTTGCCTAATATCATTCTTAATTGGAAATGGAGAATGCCAGAGCAGTAAAATGTCATCTACTTGAATTAACATGGTGGGGGGAGGGGAGGGCATTTGGAAACAGGTTGAATTAGTGAAAAACTGCATTAAAGAAACATTTTTAAATAAAGAAATACATGTTTTTCAAATACATCAGCAACTAACTGCTACTGCAGAGGTTTCAATAACAATTTTTAATTTAAATTTTGCATTTGCATGAGAATCATTTAATCTACGTATTATTTAAACTTAAGGTTTATTTTTAGTAAACTTAAATGTGTTTAAAACATCAATTTGCCATATAGTTTCTTCTCTTCAATAGATAAATTCAATTCATAGTAAATTATTGTTGATTTTGAGCTTGTAGTGGTTTTTTTTTAATTTATTCTTTATCTATAATGTTCCATACATTCATATCAAATGAATTTAGTGAACATAGTCGTATCATCTAACTGAATTAGTTTGTAGTACAGTTACACAGGCTTAATCTTAAAAAAGAACTTGTTAACCCTTGTAAACAAGCAGAGACTTTCCCCTTGCCCCAGCCCTCCCAGAGATTGTGTGATTGTCCTAAAAGTACTAAGATTTTAAGGACCAGATTATCCGCATGTCAATCACGCTCTGTCTTTCCTGCAGGAAATTCAGATTTCAAGTCTTATTGTGTGTAAGACCATCACATGGGATTAATTGCTTTTTAATTGAATATTTTACTTTAGAGAGGGCCTCCCCGGTGGCACAGCGGTTAAGCGCTGCGCGGTGGAGCTGTCGGCAGCGGCCTCTCCTGCCTCGCCCGCTGCTCCCCTCAGCAGTGTATTTCTGATCTGCATGTTCTGCTCCCCACTCTGTCTCTGGTGAACCCTCTCGCCGCCCCACACCTCTGGCCTGTACCCCAGCTTGTATGTATAAATAAAAAAAAATCTTTAGAGAGAATGCATATGATTTTCAAGGTCAATTTCAACTGGCTCTAGTTCTTGCCTGGTTCTGTCTGGGTCTTCCCTATGCATACTTATCATTAGCCTTGCCCAACACCTTTTATGATTGGGGTTTAATTTACCATTCAGTTCCATATACAGCCATACTCAGTGATTCTGCACTTCTGAATTCTTCCATACTCGTCCACCTAAGAATTGAAATGTTCTTCTCCAATTGAGCTTGTTTTTGAGATTCAGCTGAAACTTTACCTCCTCCTCTGAGAATTCCTCCCAAGCACACCTTTACCAATTCTTTGCACACACTTGTAGGAAAGTACTTATCAAGTTGTGTATTGATTATATGTTTAATTTTCTGTCTCCTACAATACACTATGGATTGGTAGTCACTTGCAAATTATAAGCACTTACAATGTTTATTGATAAACTATAGAATTAATGAAGTTAAATGTTCGTAATAACGAGAAACTCTTTTAGTACCACATAAATTCCTCCCTCCCCATTGGGAGGAATATATAGATATATGTTTCCAAATAAATCTCTGGTTGCTAAAATATACAATTTTAAGGGTTGTAAAATATCTGAAAAAATGAAATGCAAGATGATGAATCTATTTTAGGACAGCTGCTAAGTTCTGAGAGCGTAAGGCATACACATCTTACTTATGTTAGTGGACCAGATCTCTGGGCTGTCCTGGTATCTGTTTCCACGAGGCAGTAGCTTCTTCCTTCTCAACTGTACCCTGATTTGGGTGATAAAATATATGGTCACTCGACATATAGTTTACATCAGTCAATTTAAGACTGTAAGGGGAGAAACCAAAAGTCACATCACGGAAACTAACAAACCCTTGGGAATCAACACCTTCAGGTTTGCATTACATTAGAGACTTTAGTATATCTTGGCATAAAATATTCACAAGTAATTCACAAAAGGAACTCACAAGTAATTTGGTCAGAGATTCAATGTAAACCCCAAATTTTAGAGGATTTAGAAAATCCATGACTATCTTATTTTTACTGAATTGTATCTATTTTGCTAAGAGCTGGGGTTAGTGTGTCTTAGGGATTATGATTCTACGTTGATCTTCACTTGTCCCTTTATGGCATTAACACTACACTGGTAGAGCACTTTACAGTGAATGCTTTTTACAGAGCATGTTAATCTATATTTTACATTTGTATTAATAAAAACTTTATTTTTCTAATCAAATTTTGTTGAATTACCATTCCTATACAAGACTGTAGAATTTCAAGAGCACAACTTCACACTTTGATATGTGTGTCTGTTTCACACACCACCTAGAAGAGCAATGTTTGAGTACCTTCACTGTCATACAGACACCCACCAACCATGTTTCCCCTCTGGAAACCAGCATCTTTTTCACAGTTTAGTTATTTTTATTGTATTTGTCCAATTTATTTGAATATAAGCTTGACTTTTAAAAAAACATTTCGTCTCTTATGCTCAGTTCAGATCAATAAAGGTGAAGTTGTTATTTATAAAATGCCTCTTTTTTTTTAAAGATTTATTTATTTATATATATAAGCTGGGGTACAGTCCAGAGGCGTGGGGCAGCGAGAGGGTTCACCAGAAACAGAGTGGGGAGCAGAACAGGCAGATCGGAAATACACTGCTGAGGGGAGCAGCGGGCGAGGAAGGAGAGGTCTGCTGCACCATGCAGGATTCTCCCTGGCTGGGCTTCGAACACGCATCGCGAGCTGTCAGCAGCTCCACAGCGCAGCGCTCAACCGCTGCGCCACCAGGGAGGCCCAAAATGCCTCTTTCTACTGCAACTGGGTTTATGCTAATGAGATGACTTTTGAAAGCCCAAAAGGATGGGGCCAAGTTTTATAATAGACTAATAACCTAGTAAGTAAAATGTCTCTCTCAGTGAGCTTCCCAAATGAATCAACGAAACCCAAGGGGAGGGGGATGTTGGATTCTCCAATCTACGGCATACCTGTAAAAAGCACAGCTGATAACCCAGGTTTTCTAATAGGGTTGGACGTAGTGTTATATATCACCAAGGAAACATGGACCAGAAGCAGGTTTATTGCACTGGTGCTGACTCAGCGGATTTGCATCCAAAGGTTGAGCCTGTCTGCAGGAGGTCAGGGGCTTGTGTACACTTTCAGTTTCTACAAGGTTCCAGATGGGTTTGCACTGGCAGCTGTATATGGTCAGATATGACATTGCTGTATATAAAGAGGTGCGTTGTATAGTTGCACACCAAGGAGTGAGTCAAAGGTCAGTAATCATAGGGTCCCCCAGGGCCAATCATACTGCCATCTCATGGCAGTACATGGTCTCACATGAAGCAAGATTCCTACCAGGAACTAAGCTGCATACCAGGAACTGAGCAAAAGGTTGTTACGAAGCCCCACAGGCTGCTTCTCTCAGGTCACCATGCTTCAGTAGAGTGGGCAAGAGGTAGCATGCTAGCAGCTCCTCTGGGAGCTGATACCGTCTCCTGGAAGAAGTGCCAGAACTGAGCAGAAGCGTGGGCCATCTGGTACGCTGGGGACAGTGACGCCCACCACACACACTGACACTGGACAAAGGCGCCCACCTTTCAGCTCCTCATGTAATTCGTACATCACTTAAAGTCACTATTTCAAGCCTGCTCCCAGCAGACCAGGCGACAGTGTGAGTGTGTGGATGCAGTCACCCACCTCCAGGAGAGACACACGCCAAAGTCTCACCCACGGCCAGGTCCTGCATTTCTCCGTGATATATAACTACGTGCAACTTGGTTTCGTACTCATGGAGCAACTCGTGTCTAAATGATAGATTTTAACTACCCCAACCAACCCAGGAAACAGGGAAGAGGAAAAAAAAAGAATTTTCAGGGAACATTTCCCTTGTGGAAAGAAGGGAAACACCACACGGAGCCACTGTCCTTCTGGTGCCGGCCTCGCTCTCAGGAGGGATTCTCAGAGAGTCTTCGCTGGACTCAGTTCCATCTTCCATGGCCTGAAACGGGAATCTCCTGGGAAAGGGGAGGTTCCAAATTCCCTGCCCCACCCCAGGAAGGATGGAGCTGGGCAAGGAGGTGAAGCTAGAAAAGACTGGGGAAAAGGGCTGGGAAGGGGAGCAGAAGAAGTGGGGAGAGATGAAGACTGATGAGGCAGATGGAACAGACACGTGAAGAAACTGCGCTTGTTTCTGGCCTTGGACTTGTACCAGGCACTTGGGGACAAGGCAGGAGATGCTTGAAACAGACGTGGGTGAGAGCCCCGTGGGGAGGCTGACAGTGGCAGTCTTTATCTTGATTTTGATTTGCTCCTTTCCTTCCAGACTTGCCTGGTCCTGCTGCCCCTTCGGCATGGGTCCCCGCCAGGAGGTGCCTTAGACTTGTGGCAGGCTTTTGGGCCTCATGGTCCTTCTTTGGTTCAACCCTTTTGGCTGTGCATTTACCCTTGAGGGGATGGGTAACTTTGGGTGTATAACTGGAAACTATTTTATTGCAGTGAATTGTATTCAAGTTCCTTTCTAATGAAGGTCTCATGCACTACAGTATGTTTTGTCTTTAGGTGGCAGATGGCAGGACCCATTTAGACCAGGCAGGTTTGGGGGCCCCAAGGTACTCCTCACCCTGCCTACTAAAAACTACCACCCAGAGGAGTTTGGGGGAGCATTTTCCTGGCAAGAATCTGACATTATTTCAATGGGATCTTAAGTGTCTGACTAAATATTTGGTCAGTGAGTGCCTAAAGGAAGAACTAGCAAAGCATGGTGGAACTGTGAGATTTATCTGCCTGAATTACTGGGCTGGCTGAGAGATCACCACCACTTCTGAGTTACAGAAGGCCCCCCAAAGAGAACCACAACACTGTATATTAGGGTTTTTTGATTTAATAGGTCCTTTAAAAAGCCAACCTAGCTAAAAGTACTGTACTTGTTCTATTGATTGTGAAATATTCTTCCTTTTTATTTAATATATGGAGTGTGTTTATGGACTGTTCACCAAGCTGTCAGGGCTTGCCAATTAAAGCCCACAGTGAAATGCTATAAAAAAAGAACAGTTTATCGTAATCACAGATACTGTACATAACATAGCAATTTGCTTCTTGAAAGCTAATTACAAAAGTTGTTTGAAATAATCAGGACCACATTCAGCAGCTCGGGGATGAGAACAGCTGTATAAATATTCACTACCCAGTAATGGCAAGAGAGTAGGGTGGGAAAAAATAGGTTAGTTAAAAGTTCAAACAAAGAGTGAAAAAACAAAACAAAACAAAGCGGAAATGAGCTCCCTTAGTGCTTTTTAGTGACTGTAATGAACATTCAAGGACATCAAGTTCCAGGTTTTCAGCATAATATTGAAAGACACTTTGACATGACAACAGATTCCATTAGAATTAGAAAGCTCGGAGTTATCTATTTAATTAATGGCATCTCCATTTCCTGGAACTCTTCCATACTCAGAGTAGACTTTTGTAGCAGGTTGAATTGTGTTAATTTTCTCCAGAGAATGGTGGGAAAATACACACCAACAAAACAGATGGCACCGTAAGCCCACCAAATTCACCCCACGGAATAAGTTGGCATCTATGGTGCAATGTGAGTAACCTTTCCTTACTATTTTGCACAGCCATTTGGAAGAGAGGTGATTCCACCAGCAAGTGGCATTTCGTAGCAGGGACCTGCCTGAGTGTACCCTAGAAAAACTGTTTCTTGACTCAGCGAGCATCTGTTTCCCCAGAATAAAATTTAGTCACTTTCTCTTACCAAGACGTAAGGCCCAGTGGCATTACACATAAAGGAGTAATTCACAATTTCACAAGCAGAGCTCTGGCCATGCAGGACCTGTGATTTTGAGGAGTGGGGGCCCCCAGAAACAGCAGCGCAGAATGCATGCACCTTCCACACCCACCAGACGGCTAGTCATAGACTTCAAATACAGAGCAAGAACCGGTTGATTTATAGCCTCCTTTGGCCAATGATAAAGCCAGTCCCACACTTAAAAATAAGTGTTCCTATTGTTCAAGGAAATTTATTTTTTCCAAAAGAGAACGTTATTCGGGAAACAGAAAAATAAGGTTATTTGTTGATTTAAAAGAGCCCAGTGGAGATATAAATATATATGCACACTGCATAGATAATCTCCGCCGAGCCTCCCTTCTTTAAACTTCTCAACGGTCTCTCTGCACTCATAATAAATCCTGGCTGAGTATAATTAAATTGGGGTTCAGGACCACTAGTATTTTATCTTTTACTGAACTTTTAACAGCAGCTTCATTATTCACCAGAGTGGGTGGAATACACATATAAATAGCCAAGAATAATGCAATATTTATTATCTTCTTTCCGGTAGAATATTTTCACACAGTTAGCAGGGTGTTTTTTTTTAATCCCCAAATTAGAGTTTCTCAGTACTTAGCCCAACATTAAACAAATAGGACAATAGGAGCATTTGTTGGTGGATTAAAAATTAAATAAAATATTTGAATTATATGAATATACTCTGTAAATAAAACATAACACTTGGGTCTACACTCTTTAAAAAACCGGTAGGGCTATGTATAGACTTATAGTACAAGAATTAAATATATACCTTGTTAAAGAAGGCAAAGTTTAAATATATCAAATGATAAAAATAACATTACCAATCTTTAATTTACTAATTCAATGTTAAACAGACATGCAACATAGATACTTGATTCTTTTTAACTTCTCTATAATTTTTAGTAACTTTGGCTATTTTTTTAACATAGCTCTATGCTTACCGAGAAATGATCAAATTTGCTTGGCAGAACTTGTGCCAGTGACTCTCCTGCCATTAAAGGCTCATCATTCTGAGGGTTAGAAGTTTTCTTCTCCCTGTTTCCATATAGCATAGTGTCAGGTTAGAAAAATGCACTGAATTGTGATTTGATAGTGAACAAACATATTAATGAATGGAGTGCCTGTTTGCTGAAATGCATTCCCCTTTGGCTTCTGTGCATACACAGCTTTACTCAATTCATGAATACAGTATAGCATGTCTTCTATCTGCCAAGGACCGGTCAGTAACACAAATAGCACAGAGAAGAAGAAAAAAATGCAAATGTAATAAGTAGCCGGTAATAGAAGTGCTGCAACAATGGAAATCTGAAATGAAATGAAAGCTTATTACAGGAATTCATAAACCTACTTCGGAAATCTGGAGAAGGCTTTCCTAGAGGAATGAGATGTTAACTGAAACTTGAAGAATAAGAAAAATGTAGCCAAGGAAAATTGGGAAGGAGATGGAGGCAGAAGGAAAATTTGTAGAGAATCAGAAAGTTGGAAGGACTCAACTTTTTCTATCCAGTTTTTTTTCAATGATCCTCCGTTATTCTGGGCTAGCCACTAAATTTGGTCCTTTGGAAAAAATAATTGATATTCAGCACATTATCACCTGCAGACTGATAATTATCAAATCTATATCCTCAGTTTTACTTTCTAGGCATAGTGCTCACAGCTATTAAAGAGACAAAGGATGTAACAACTCTATCTGTACAGATTACCACACTTTGCTAGGTGGAAGAACTCAGAGGGCGAGAACTGATAGGTAGACAGATAGACAGACAGATAGGTAGATGATAGGCAATAGATAAATGATGAAAATATAGAATGAAAAATAGAAATAGAGGGGGATAGAGAATGGGAAAATGCTGTCAATGAAAACAGTAATGTGTAACCTCCTTCTAAGACACTGTAATGTATGTTCACTATAATTTCTCCCATGTCTAATGCGCTATGTTACTTTTGGAGGTCATTTAACATATTCCTGAACACTAATTCCACATTTCCATGGAAGGGAACATATTATTTAAAGCTTGGTGACATGATTCCATTATTAATGCAGCCGGATTTGACATTTAAAGGTTCTAGATCTAACTCTTCAAATGTAAAAATGTAATGGCAAATGTAAAAACGGAGACGATGGGATTTGTATATTGCTGTGGAATAATTTCCAAATATGCTTCCAGAAATAAAATTCAACTGTTCTATGTTAAAATAATGCCTCAAAGTCAAATGGTAGAATAGGCACTGTTAAGAAATGTCAACATTTCAAAACAACACGGTATTAGCACAAAAGCAAACACATAGATCAATGGAACAGAGTAAGCCCAGAAATAAATCCATGCACGTATGACCAAATTAATTTATGCCTAAGAGCCAAGAATAGTCCCTCCTGTGGGTCTGCTAATCCTAAGCGGCCTGTTTGGCCACCATTTTGGTTACCTGCAGTTCTTCATTCCTATCAAAGGTCAGTTACAGGAGCCCAGCCTTACAAGGTGCCTTTCAAATCAACCAAGAGCAGAAAGTTTGATCACCCTGGGAAAGGTATGCATCATGAGTTATGAGCGGGAACACCCAGGGGGCTGATGACTGATGTATGATAAGGGACCCCAGAAACTGATCTGTGGAACACTTTGTTGATAAGACTAGAACTATGGCTGGGGGTCTGGGGTATGGTTTCAATGACAACACTTGGTCATCAAGCAGATAAGAATTATCTGCTCAGCAGACTCATGTCCCCCTGAAGCCCTGGATGACATAAGCACATCTTCAGTTTCATCCATCTTCTTCTCTTTGTCCTCCTACCCCACATAACTGATGTTATATGATTGATTACTCTATCAACAAAAAGGCCAGGATCTTGCTCATTCAGCAGCATGCTGCATTGTGTAGCCCGCTTCATGACTCCTGTTTATCAGTGTGGTGTTGCCGACACAATACTCTCCCATAAATGATGTTAGGAAAACTAGGAGAGCCACATGCAAGCGAGCTGGATCTCTAATTACATAATATATACCAGTAAAGTCTAATTTGATTAAAGACTTGAACTTAATATCACAGACCATTAAACTCTTGGAAGAAACATAGGGGTCATTTATTGGCATGGGCCTTGGTGATGGTATGTAGGATTTGACCCTAAAGCTTAAAAATAAATCAAAAGTAATCAAGTGGGACTATATCAAACTAAGCTTCCACGTAGCAAAGGTAACAAAATGAAAAGGCAACCTACAGAATGGTAGAAAATATCTGAAAGTCACATATCTGATAAGGGATTAACGTGCAAAGTCCATTAAAAACTCATACAACCCAAAATAAGAAGAAAAGTTCAATTTAAAAATAGGCAGACGATGTGAAGAGTTTTCCAAAGAACATCTACAGATGGCCAACAGGTACACAAAAGATGCTCCATGTCACTGATCATCAGGGAATTACAAATTAAAATCACAATAAGCTATCCTCTCCCATCTATTAGGATGGCCATCATCAAAAAGACAAGAAATAGGGGCTCCCTGGTGGCCTAGAGATTAAGTCTCAGCTCTATCATCCATATGGCCTGAGTTCGATCCTTGGCTGGGGAGCTGACCCACAGGGCGCAGCAGACCTCTCCTGTCTCCCCGCTGCTCCCCTCAGCACTGGATTTCAGTGGATCTGTCTGTTCTTCTTCCTACTCTGTCTCTGGTGAATTCTCTCACCCCTCGCACCTCTAGCCTACACCCCAGTTCTTCTAGCAGAAATAAGTAAATAAATATTAACAAAATGTATAAGATATAGCTGTAAAATCTTATTTTCAAAGACAATGTAATTTAACTAAAGGCTATCATCCAGTGGTAATGATGAAGTCCTCAAAGCCAGGAAAGAATGGCTAATCTATGCCTTGCACACAGTAGACACTCATTTAAACAAATACATCTTGAATGAAGTTGGTGTAAGTAGCGGTCTGCCTCAGAGGCTGTGTACAACGGATTTGGCAGACACCATTCTGAATTCTTGGACTCGCTCCTCTAAAAGGGACAAGATTAGTACAACAAAAAATAAATGAAACAGGAAAAAACAGCATAGTGGAGGAGGGAGAGATCCTTAAGCGGGTCTTACTTTGGAATTTGCGTCTTATACTTTCGATTTGGATATTTGGGGCAAATTTCTTTAATTTTATGAGTGTTAGTTTTATTATCTTTGAAATGAAAAGCCTGTCTATGGCCTGGGCGTGTTCACGGTCGGGGAGGGCTTGTTGCTGGCAGGAAGCCGCCACGCAGACTTGGCCTGATGTTAGCTTCTGTGCAGCCCATGTAGTGAGCGAGGCACCTCGACCTTACGTCAGAAGACTCCTTTTTAAGAGCTTTTTTCAAACGCTTAGAAAAAACGGTCATTAAAATAAATGTTTGTGTTCTTTTTTAAATAATTCAAATAGGCTACTAGGTCAGAGTACTTAAAAGCAAATCTCAAACAAAAGAAAACCAAGCAGTGCTTTTCCAGATTAAAAAGCACTGTCTGACTCAAGGATGTGGCCTCCCCTGCTAATTGAGAGAGTATTTTTTTTCTCAGCAGGAGATGAGACAGTATGTCTTAGTCTGCTGGAGTGGCTAGGTGCTAGGAAATCCAAGGCAGAGGTGCAGGCTGCGTGGTTCTTGGGTTGAGATGGCCGTCATCCTTACCTTCTTGCTGCGTCATCACAATGGGGTGGCAAGGAGGGGAGAGACAGACAGACACACACACACACACACACACACACACACACTGGGCCACTGTCCCTCTGGTTTCTCATCTTCTAAGGATGTTGGATTAAGACTCTACCCTTATGATCTCCTATGATTCTAATAACATCCTTGCTCCAAATATAGTCACATTGGGAGTTATATTTTATTTATTTATTTTTTAAGATTTAATTTATATATACAAGCTGGGGTACAGGCCAGAGGCGTGGGGCGGCGAGAGGGTTCACCAGAGACAGAGAGGGGAGCAGAACAGGCAGAGCAGAAGTACACTGCTGAGGGGAGCAGCGGGCGAGGCAGGAGAGGTCTGCCGCGCCATGTGGGAATCTCCCCTGCCGGGCGTCGAACTCGCGTCGCCGCTGCCAACAGCTCCACAGCTCAGCGCTCAACCACTGTGCCACCGGGGAGGCCCTATTTTATTTTTTTAAAGATTTATTTATTTATGCTTACAAGCTGGGGTTTAGGACAGAGGTATGGGGGGTAAGAGGATTCACCAGAGACAGAGTGGGGAGCAGAACAGGTGGATTGACTGAAACACACTGCTGAGGGGAGCAATGGGTGAGACAGGAGAAGTCTGCTGCGCCATGTGGGTCAGCTCCCTCTCATGCTGCAGTGGCTCTGGATAGCTTCATAGTACTGAGACTTAACCCACTGCACCACCAGGGAGGCCCTCAGGAGTTATAATTTAACAGGAGTTTTGGAGGATTCAGTCCATAGCTACTATGCAGGCTGAAAATGATAATAAGAGTTTTAAGTAGATGCACTTACTTCAAGGACAACTTGATAGAAATGTAAAGAATTGGGAGGTCTATGGCTCACACTGGCAAGAATACAGAAAAGCAGCTCAGACTGGAGGGTTCCAGCCCTGCTTTCCTCAGCAGCTCTGGCGGTTGCTTCTCCTGGAAGGGTTCACAGGAGATGGGTGTCCGGTGCACCTGGAGTGAGCCTTCTCAGAAGCTCTCAGGCTGGACTCACATTGGGCATGATCTAGGGTGACAGGAAGAAGAATTCACAAAAATAGACTTCTCTATGTAGGAACAGGGCCAGCTGACTCCCGGGGAAAAGTTTGGAGATTGAAACAGAAGGACTGAAGAAACCACTTGGGAAATGAGACAGTACCGAGGATGGGGGGAGGTAGGCATTTGGGTTGGAAGATGAGGATTTATATTTTTACCTGCTTTTATTTTAGAATTCCAAGGGGAAGACCAATTTAGCTTTTTCTTTCCAATAGTAATTCTCTTTTAAGAGTGCCTTAATTCTTTAGTTATATACTTAAGGCTGATATTCCACCAGTAGACAAAGGTTAAGGTCATATTCAATATTAAAATGCTTAAATTCTTCCTTCTTATTAAGCTTCCCTGAGCTCCCCTAAATGGCCCTTTATCTAGCATCTCAACCACTCTGGGCTCACCTCTAGGACCCCTACCTCCTCAGAACCCAGCAAGTAAATGGTTAACTTTTGGCCCATCAAGGAACTTCTAGGACCCTCCTAGCAATAAATAATGACCCTCACTATGGCTTGTGGGTTCATGCTAGTGCTGGGCTAAGTACCTTGACTATTACTCCATCTTGTACCTGCACAATCCAATGTACTAATCTTGGGGATTTGAAAGGAACAGAAAGACAAGAGGAAAGAGAGCTATTGCAGCCTCATTTCTTCAAGGTTCACTAAAAAGTCACCACCTCATCAAACAGACTGCTCTGTGAGGTCCTGATTACCTCCACTTCAGAGGGCCGGTCTCTATGAATTCACGAGCTGAAAGACAGACCTGCAATACTGATCACTGTATTGAACACAGGGGAGGAAGCTGCCCTCTGCTTACCCTTGTATTAGAGGGTGGGGTGCAGTGTGCTCCTGGGTTCTATTGGATAACACTGGATAGAGACATTGGCACCCAAATATCTATGTGGAATGTTTGCCTTTGGGAGTCAACAATGAGTTAAGGGTGGGGTGAATGCACTTTTGGTCTATTTACACCTCCAAATTTTATTCAGCCTGAGGAATGTTGCTGAGGTTCCTATAGCCTCCATCCACAGGAAATAAAATGGAGAAGTTGCCCTCCAGTGCTCAGTCAATATTAAGAGTGGTGAGGACAGTATCCTAAATACATACTGAATTCAATAATTTATTAAGACTTGATGGGTGCAAATGAACTGCCCAGAACACTGTGGTGACCAGAGCTATTTCATTGCTTTGAGTCATTAAAAATCACTTACTCTTTTAATTCTCTCTTTTACTGTGTTCTCTTTATCAGAAAGAAGTATATAGATCTAAAAATCAAATAAATGGGGAAACTGGAAGGAAGCTAGAATTCACTCATTTAAACGTTCTAATTCTAGAAATGGAGAAGTCCAAGTGCTTTAAAAACCACATTTTCCATAATTGGAGACAATTTCTACGATTGCCCCTATGCTGAGAACAACAAACACGGTTATTTCTGTGATCGTATAGGTTTAAAAGGAATAAACTACACAAGCTGTTCCATCCCACTTTACAAGGTGTAGGGGAGCAGCCATAGTAGCCCATGAAGAAGGTTGATTTATAGTTGATTTACTCAAAATGCCTGTTGAACACCTACTATGTGCTGGACACTATGGAAGGCAGCCGATACAGTTGGCAAGTCAAGGATACAGAAGCCTTGAGAACAACGTGGCAGGTCACAGGTGCCATCTTGGTGGGGCTGGCACCCAGGCTCCTGTGTTTAATGGTGTGTGCCCCGTCAGGCGCCTGGCTAAGGTGGGACATCACCTCCTGCTTCAGCACCCTGGTCACCATCTTGGCTGCCATCCTTGCCTTAGTATTCTCTTCTCCCCTGGGCTGAACCACCTTCCAAAGGCTGAGGAAAACAGATGAGTTCTCTGACCTCATGGCCTTAACATAAAGAATCACCAAGGAAAGTATTAGAGCAGAAAAAGGGCATTAAACAGGGAGTTAAAGAAACAATTATTTAATTACAGCTCTAGTTATTTTTTTAAAAGATTTATTTATTTATGCATACAAGAGCTGGGGGTAAGGCCAGGGGTGTGTGTGGGGGGTGGGGACATGAGAGGATTCACCAGAGACAGAGCGGGGAGCAGAACAGGTGGTTCTACTGAAATACACTGCTGAGGGGAGCAGCGGGAGAGGCAGGAGAGGTCTGCTGCGCCATGTGGGAAGCTCCCTGGTGGGGATCAAACTCTTGCTGCAGTGGCTGCCAATAGCTTTGTAGTGCTGTGACTTAACCCCTTGCGCCACCAGGGAGGCCCCAGCTCTAGTTATTTTATAAAGTATAGGGTGAAATAAAGATTTTGTTCTTCTTAAAGTTAGAATAGGCTAAGAAGTTGAGTATGTTATCATCTAACTTCCAAGAGGAGAATAACAGTGATAATTTACCATTTGACATGTCATATAAATAATGTTTATTCTTCAAGACAATTCTGAACAGGAACTTAGAGGTAAGGAAACAGAGACTCAAAGTGTCTAACCTCTTAAAACTCTAGGTTATAACGCCAGGATAGGACTTGAACACAGGCCTCTGACAGCTAAAAGTGGGCTTTTCACGATTGTATTACCTCTGTGGGCAGACGTAGGCATAGAGGGTAAAATTGGGAAAATTTTCTATTACCCTGAACTATAAGGTTGCTTTAGTTTTTAAGATTAGGTTCTCCTTAAGCTGAATATATATGCACTAATTAACCAACTTCAAGGCAGAAAAATACTGCCTTCTTTGGTTTTGAATGTCCAGATAACTGGGGCTGAGCACCATGTGGGTGGGTCATTATGGAAAAGAACTGGCAATTCTTTGTGTTCATTTACTAATAATAAAGCACAAAACCCAGAATTTCATGGACTGTATTAAAACACACACACACACACACACACACACACACACACACACACACAAAAACAGTTCTTCCATGGAACTGAATTGTTTCTCTCCCTTTCAAGCACACCCACATCCATAATAGAAGCCTAGTTTCAGTCTTGTTTTCACAAAAGTCTTAGTTGGCCCCCGGCATTTCTAATTGCAAGAGAAAGTTAAACCCGCTAATTGTTGCATAAACCCCCTAGTATGCAGCCACATAGAACACAGGGTATAATTTTATAATTAATAACATAACAACATTTGCTAAACCACAGCCAGGAAGCCATAGGCAGGAGCTATTGTTTCCAGAGTAAAGGGAAACGAATTCAAAGCTAAAGGCTGGATATTAACTCAGAGCTTATAGCTGTGGATTTCCTTTATTTCATTTTTTTACGGTGGTAAAATGTACATAACATTGATCATTTTAGCCAAGTTTAAGTAGATAGTGGCTTTCAGTAATTCAGTCTATGGAGCCACCATCACCATTTCTAGAACATTTTCATAATCCCAAACTGAACCTCTGTTCCTATTAAAACCTAACTCCTCTTCCCCCTTCTAAATTCTTGGGAGCCACCTTTCTACTTCCTGTGTCTATGAATTTCACTATTCTGGGTATTTCAATGGTGGTTTTACTTTTTGTGTGTGGTACAAAAAGGAATATAAAATAGCTCACTATGGTTTTATGTTATTACAGGTGGAAAGGATAATACATGTGTCCCTGGAGGGGCCGAGGCTCTGTTAGGCTTTAGAGCAGGGAGGGCCGATGCTTCAAGAAAATTAAATGGCCGACTATGCCTGCACCCCGGGACACAGTGCCAGAGCTGACAACATCTGGGAGAGCCAAGAAAGGAGTAGAGGGGTGAAGGCAGCCTCCCCACTGCAACCTGCAGGGGAGCAGATAGAGCCCAGGGCAGTAAGAAGCACCTTGGAGGGGCTGGGGGTGGTGGTGGTGAAGGATGGGGTGGGGAACTAGGAGTGGGGAGTTGTGGGGGAGGGGAGAAGGCAGACCCCACCCCAATCTGCTGTAGGGGCTGAGGAGACTCTAACACCGGGGCACAGAAGAGCAGAGAGTGGCTTAGAAACTCCCGCCCCAGATGATAAACCAACATCGGCGAGCGCCTGCACAGCAATCCCTGGAAAGGGCAGAGTGAGCGGCTCCCTGCACCCCATTTAAGCCAGGAGGCCCCAGCCTCGTTTTCTCGCACGTGTTCTTCCCTGCACTCTGCCTGCCAGGCGCTCTTCCCGGGGGCGCTGTCTCCCCATAAACTTTGCATTGCCTGGATGTGGCTTTGAATTCTTTCAAGGCCATCGTCAAGTACTGAGCAACCGCAAAACCCAGGCGCAGCCGGGTCTCTCATGGCACGAGAGCCGAGCTGTGGCAGGCCGGGTCTGGCGAAGGGACACTGCGCTGTCAGTGAGCGGAGAACACCGCAGACAAACGGCGCCAAACAACCCCCGTCAGGTCCCGGCGCCAGCCCTGCTGCCCCCATATTGGCTCCCCCCACCCCCCACAAGTTAATTTTACCTGTTTCTGTTTTCCTTTTCTTTTTAAATATGGCCCTCTGAAAGGTTAAAACGACACCTGTGACCACGTTATGTTCTGACTGGACGGTGCCCACAGAACCAGTTCTGAGGAGAATTGTCTCTGGGATTTTTTTTTTTTTTAAGATTTATTCATCTATGCACACAAGCTGGGGTGCAGGCCAGAGGCGTGGGGCGGCGAGAGGGTTCACCAGAGACAGAGTGGGGAGCAGAACAGGCAGATCAGAAACACACTGCTGAGAGGAGCAGTGGCTGAGGCAGGAGAGGTCTGCTGCCCACGTGGGAATCACCACAGCGCAGCACCCAACAGCCGGGCCACCAGGGAGGCCCTATGGGATTTTTTTTTCTTCACTGAGCTACCCATTCCAAGACTTTCAGTGAAGTTATGGGAAGACTAGCTCCTAACTAGAATGTCAGGAAGCCCTTCTGTAGAGAACACACCCCCTCCCTTGCACCCCGATTTTACAAGGGACAATTAAACCCCGATTAAACAGGACCCTGTAAGCTGTCCTGGCCTCTCTTCCTTTGGGTCGCTGTGTTCACAGGAACTCACTTAATTTATTAGACAATATTGAAGTTCCTGTTAGGCATTTGTTTAAAAAGTCTCAGGGTAAAAAGTGCACAAGGTGGACCTTGGACTCAACTGCTGCGGTTGATTAGCCTCTCAGAAAAATAATGCAAGTTCTTCAAAGGGTCCAAGGAAACACTGTGTTCTCCTGTTCCAATCAACACCATTGTCAGGTCAGGACCCCTGTGGTGCCCCCTCAACCCCCACAGGCTCTTTGCCTCCTGGAGAACACAGGTCCAAGGGCAAACAAGGTCAGGCGGGGAAGCTGCAGCAGGGAAAGAAGCCGTGAGTCCTAATTCCTGGGGGAGAAGGAATATTAGAGGCAGAATATTATACAGACTTTTTCTACTACAGCTATTTTAATACAGAGTCTTATTACAATGAGGTGTTAGGGTTTTTTTTTTTAAGATTTATTTATTCATGCATACAAGAGCTGGGGTGCAGGCCAGAGGTGTGGGGGTGAGAGGGTTCACCAGAGACAGAGTGGGAAGCAGAACAGGCAGATCTACTGAAGTACACTGCTGAGGGGAGCAGTGAGGGAGACAGGAGAGGTCTGCTGCGCCATGTGGGAAGCTCCCTGGCTGGGGATCAAAACTGGAAACTCGAACTCGTGCTGCAGTGGCTGGGGATAGCTTCATAGTGCTGAGACTTAGCCCCTTGCATCACCAGGGAGGCCCTGAGGTGCTAGCGGTTTGCCTCACAAGTCTCTCAATGTCCCTCTTTTCCCTTTCGTACATTCAGCCCCAAAAGAGTCCTTTCCATGAGCACTGACCATGCCTGCTTTTCCTCTTAACCTGAACGCTAAGCTTCAAAGGGTTTCATAGCAATTTTAGGTACTTTTTACTACACTATAACGTTTTTGTCACAGACATGTGCGGATCGTAGGGCCACGGGGCCATGGTCGAGAATACAAGGCTCTGGAGCGCCGATGCCGAATCTTCCCCTTTAGGCCTGAGCAGTGCCAGCCCCCTCGTGGACCCACGCAGGAGATATAGATCTAGCTCGATTCTATTTAAGGAAAATTCTATTTTGAAAAAGTCAATTCGAGGTGGAGAGATGGAATGGGGTTAATGGGAGGGAAGGCAAGGAGAAAGCAGAGAGGGAGGCAGGTGAGCGGGAAGCAGATGTGGCAGGAGAAAAGGGGGGTTGGGGGTCTACAAAGGTGAATTCGGAGCTAAGAGGAAAAGGAGAGAGATGGAGAAGCAGCCAGAAAGCAGAGTGAGAAGAGGAAAGGAAAGAGGCAGAGGAATTGAAAAGGCAGAGACGGGTGAGTAACATACGGGGATTATACAATCATGTAAAAGATATGAACAAATAAATTAAAAATATTAAATAGGGCCTCCCTGGTGGCACAGCGGTTGAGCGCTGCGCTGTGGAGCTGTCGGCAGCGGCGACGCGAGTTCGAAGCCCAGCCAGGGAGAATCCCACATGGTGCAGCAGACCTCTCCTGCCTCGCCCGCTGCTCCCCTCAGCAGTGTATTTCTGATCTGCCTGTTCTCTGCTCCCCACTCTGTCTCTGGTGAACCCTCTCGCCGCCCCACACCTCTGGCCTGTACCCCAGCTTGTATGTATAAATAAAAAATAAATCTAAAAAAAAATATTAAATAAAAAAACAAAAGCCAGAGACAAAAGAAAGAAGCAAAGAGAGAAACAGTGAATGAGACCAGGTAGGAACTACCAGCCATGCATAGGAGAGTTGGGGTTCTGACATTCTTTGTTTCCCAAAGCCCAGAATTTTACCTGAAAGTCCCCACAAAAGTGACCTACTAACAGGATTACAGAGGCATTTGTTATTTCTGCGCGGTTGTTAATAAAATGCTCAGCTTTTTCAGTGACAAAGTGGCCACTGCTCCTTCCTCTCTTCAGATAGGCAATAGCTAGGATTGCCTCCCGTCGCTCGGAGTGTTAATAATGCCCCATTTTTGTTCCTTTTTTGCTTTGATTACAAAAAGCTCAAGACACTGCCCTCTGTCCTCGCCCAAGGGATAAAAAAAAACAACTGCCAGGAAGTGCAACATCAGTTACGTGTGATGAGCTTTTCTCTGTTTTAAAGAGCTGCATCACTTGTCTAGCTCCCCGGTGGGAAGAGCTTGGCCTTGGGCTGTGGCTGCAGCCCCTGCTGAGGTCAGCATCCATCTGACTGAACTGTGGCTGGGGGTGCCCTCGCTCTGCCCCGTGGCTTGGTGACATTGCCATACTCGGTGTCCAGCCGGTCAGCAGGTTTTCTCTACTAAGCATGTACCTGGGGCCTGCCACAAGTGCCCCCAGCAACATGTGCACCTCCATTTTGAAACTCTCCAAAATACTGCACAGGAGCAGATATGGGGGGCTCCACTTGCCAGGTCCCTAGAAACTTCTCCGTACTCTGGGGCTCCCTTCAAGGACCACTGGCTGCATTTCTGTTTTCATCCTCCCTTCCTCCAGTGGAATAAATAAACCCCGATATTTCATCATACACATTTCTCTCTCAATAGAACTCTGATGGCGAATCAGTCAGTATTTGATTTCTTAAGAAGTCTGGCTTCATACTCTACTAATACTAAACAGCCTACTTACCTTCTCACTGGTCAAGAGGTTTGGTCATTAGGGACAAAAATGCACTGGGTCTCTCCTGGGAAGAAGGAAAAACCTTTCTTGCATTCCAGATGAATCTGAAGCAGTGGGAATACAAAATAAAAAAAATTATTTAATAGGCTACCCTTATATCATATTTTTTGGTTAAAGGTCCAAAAATATTTCATTTAAATTCTATTATTCAAGCCTAAAAATTCTACAAAGGAATCCAATTTTTTTTTAAATGAAAAGACTGGGGTTAAGAGAGTTTAAACCCTTTATTGAATGCACACCCTCACTGTAAAGAGTCGCATCTGGATTGACCTCTGAGCCTGTCAGGTATACAGCCTTGTACATGGAGGAGCAGGTATGCAGGTAAAGTCAGGTGAACGCCACTCAGCAGGAAGCCAAGTTTCCCAAAGAACAACGTTAAAAAATAGGGACATAGGCTTATAAGGGAGACGTTTAGCTAAGCTTTGGTATAATTTATTTAAGATTTATTTTTACTTATTTATGCATACAAGAGCTGGGGTGTAGACCAGAGGTGTGGGGTGGTGAGATGATTCACCAGAGACAGAGCGGGGAGCAGAACAGGCAGTGACTGAAGTACACTGCTGAGGGGAGTAGCAGGCAAGGCAGGAGAGGTCTGCTGCGCCCTGTGGGTCAGCTCCCTGGCTGGGGATTGAACTCCTGCTGCAGTGGCTGCGGATAGCTTCACAGTGCTGAGACTTTAACCCCTGTGCCACCAAGGAGACCCCCTGATATAAATTTATAAAGGACCAAACTCATTACTTCTTACACCAATTAGAAATCTCTGAGAAATTGTCATGTTTTAAAATAAACATTAACTCTATTTGTAGAAAAAAGAACAGAAAAAATTAACAGTCCAAATGTTTAAAAAAATAAAAGGGCCAATAAGAGTGTGAAATGAACATCCTAAACAATAAAACAACTGTGCAATAATACCTGGGAAAATAAGTAGAATTGGAAACAAACGAGAAGAAATAAAGAAAAAAAATAGATTTGGTGTCATTGGGTCCATGGGCATAAATTTGAAAGTTTGAGGTAACTAAGCAGAGAGGCAAATTGATGTGTCTGTCAGAATAGGACTCGGCCATTAAAAAGGATGAAATCTTGCTTCCCAAGAACCTGAAGTGATGCTGCTGAGGGGATCGAGTCAGAAAGCGAAGGTGATTCCCCGGTGGTTCCATACACAGGTGGAATATAAACAACCAAGCAAACAAACTGGCAAAACACATGAAAAAGAACTCTTAGGGGGCCTCCCTGGTGGCGTGGCAGTTGAGCGCTGCGCTGTGGAGCTGTTGGCACTGTGCGATGCGAGTTCGACGCTCGGCCGGGAGAATCCCACATGGTGCGGCAGACCTCTCCTGCCTCGCCCGCTGCTCCCCTCAGCAGTGTATTTCTGATCTGCCTGTTCTGCTCCCCGCTCTGTCTCTGGTGAGCCCTCTCGCTGCCCCACGCCTCTGGCCTGTACCCCAGCTTGTATAAATAATAAATAAATCTTTAAAAAAAAAAAAACTCTTAGGTGCTGTGAAAAATATGGTGATGACCAGAGGGGCAAGGGAAGCAGGCAGAAGAGGACAGAGGGGTCAATCTGATAGTTTGATGGCCCTAGAACTCTGGTTTTGGGTGAGTGAAGCAGACACACATGGAGGTATGATGCTGTAACTCCCTATAGTTATGGAAATGAGTGGCAAACCAACAAGAGTTGAAGGTTAAGAAAGTGATGAGCTCTAATATTCATAAATTTATGTTTGTTTACTATAAAGAGAAAAGACATTCTGGGCTTTTTTTTTGGGGGGGGGCTCCTGGAAGTTATTTATTAATGACGTTGAGAAATGCTGAAATAGAATGACATTTTGGGCCTCCTTGGTGGCCATGGGGTTGTCTTAGCGCTATCACTGCTACACCCTGAGTTCGATCCCCGGCCAGGGAGCTGACCCACATGGCGCAGCAGACCTCTCCTGTCTCGCCTGCTGCTCCCCTCAGCAGTGTATTTCAGTAGATCCACATGTTCTGCTCCCCACTCTGGCTCCGGTGAATCCTCTCACCCCCCACACCTCTGGTCTAGACCCCAGTTCTTGTCTGCATAAATATTTTTTAAAAAACTTATTAAATTATTAGTAGTAACTAACATTTAACTCCAAATAATTTGTCAGATTGGCTAGGTTATCAAAATGTCGATCCCTGCTTAGGTCCTCTGGTCAAGGCTGTGTGCCGGAGAGAAGGTGGGGAAGGAAGGGAGACAGCAAAGATGCTGCAAAAGTGCAGCAGCGATTTCTGTGCTCGCCAGGGGTGTCTTGACGAATACTGGAACCCGGATTTGAAAGCAACCATATAAAATTGGCGTCCCTTCTGAGATGAGATGCTGATTCTGCTGGCGGTGGAAAGGAAGTTCAGCGCCCTTATGACTACTGACTCTGGACTCCAACAAAACAATTAGGGAGACAGTCGCCCTGTAATCTAGTCCTCAGAGTTACTTAAGAGGGTGAAAGAGGACTGTGCGTTTCCATCTACACCTCTTTGCTGTAGCTGGTCCATCAGCACCGAATCTCCCATGGACAGGACTGCCCTCTGTGAGTTCCGAAGCCTCAGAACTAAGTTGTAGGGGGTTATGGATTCTGGCATCAGCTGGCCAAAACTTCTTGGTATAGATTTGGAAAGGCGAACGCCTCCTTCTGTTCTCAGCGATGCTGCTCCTACAGGCACAGAGGGGCCTGGACCAGACTGCTGCTTATACACCTTATCTGAGGGCACCCTCAGCCCTGCTCACTCATTCTGTTCTTTACCTGCCAGTTGATCTAGAGCCTGGAGCCTTGTGTATGCCTCCCTGCCCTTCCTTAGAAGGATTTCTTTTTTTTTTTTTTTGAAGATTTATTTTTTTATACATACAAGCTGGGGTGCAGGCCAGAGGTGTGGGGTGTTGAGAGGGTTCACCAGAGGCAGAGCGGGGAGCAGAACAGGCAGATGGACAGAACTACACTGCTGAGGGGAGCAGCGGGTGAGGCAGGAGAGGTCTGCCACACCATGTGGGATTCTCCCTGGCCAGGCGTTGAACTCGCATCGCCGACAGCTGCACAGCTCCACAGCTCAGCGCCTAACCGCTGCGCCACCAGGGAGGCCCCTCCTTAGAAGGATTTCTTAAGATGTTTATACTTACTAATCCTTAAGGGTTTATTTCATCTCCAATATGTGGTTTAAAACAAAGGGTCAGATAAAGCCAAACTGAAAAATTACCCTTGAGCTCTGACTACAGAACTGGGGCACCCAGAGGGGGAGGGGAGGGGGCACAATGGACAGTGGTTGGAGGGGGGACTCTGGGTGCACTGGTGGTGGGTGAGCTATGGTAGCAGCACCCGATGAAGGGGGAGATCCTATACTCCTAGAGCGTAAGCAACGATGTCAACCAAGGCAACCTCAATGCAAACATAAAGAAATAAAGTATAACATCTGAAAATATAAGAAAACACATACAATCTATATCAGAAAGGTATGTATTTGTACAGTAGCCACATTTCCATCTTTATTCTAGAAGACTGCGATTAGTGACACTCCCTGTGGTCACAAATACTGAGCCAACAACCCTCTTTTATCCTTTAGAAAGACTAATCTGGGCCTCCCTGGTGGTGCAGGGGTTAAAGTCTCAGCACTATCAAGCTTGATCCCCGGCCAGGGAGCTTCCTACATGGCACAGCAGACCTCTCCTGACTCCCTGCTGCTCCCCTCAGCAGTGTACTTCAGTAGATCCACCTGTCCTGCTCCCCACTGTGTCTCTGGTGAGTCCTCTCACCCCCCCCAAACCTTTGGCCCACACCCCAGTTCTTGTATGCATAAATAAATACAATAAATCTTGGGTGGGGGGAAAGACTAATCTTACATTAACAAAATATCTGGTATTGAATAGAATGGGGAAAAAATGCATCATCAGCACCAAGGGCCTCTCATTCTATACCAGGCACCGGCAGTAGGGGGCAGTAGTCATCTGTGACTCGTGTGATGCTGGAGAACCTTCTCCCAGGTTTGCTATCACGTAGTCTATGATGTGTTTATAAAATTCTGAAGAATTAGCATGTTGGAAATTTTTGGGACAACCACATGCTTAGGTGGTGCTCCAGTCACACAAAATGTGCTTTATACCACATAAGCAAGACTTGGTATTTTAAGACTTACCCTGTGAATGTTAATGACGGATCCTAACATCTTTGCTCATGCTGGGGGAAAAGGCAATTCTTCACTGCTCATACATAATTGGAGTCAAATAGTGAATGAAAAATGAGACATCTTGATTGAATTTTTAATGTCATTTTGGCATTGCTTAAAAATACCATCAGCAGGGGGGGAGATGGGCAAGACATCGTGCCGGAGAAAGAATGACAGCTGTTTAAATTAAAAGTAAAGAAAACTGGGAGAGAAAACATCGAGGATGATTTAAATAAATGAGCACCGTTATCATTGGCAATCACTGGTTTCTTAAAACCTTTAATATTTTAAGATGAAAATCTTTCCCTCTTTGCCCACATCCTTATAACTGCTTGGCAATAATATGCAGGTTTCCTGCTTTGTCAAAAGACGCCACGGTGTGTATGTTGCATCTTAGTCCAAAGGGTGTGAGAAGCGCGGTCGCGAAGTTTATTGCCAAAGGATTTGCAGTTGATTTGCCACGCAAATGCCTTAGGTCTGTCTCCCCCACCGAGGGTCACGTCCCTTGAGCTCAGCGACCATATCATTTTCATTTTATATCTCCTGCCTCCCCTGCATCTCATCCCAGATCTTCCCCAAGCCAACACTGGCATATCCTACCACTTTGTAAGTGCAACAGAAGTGAAATGAAGTAGGAACATTCTTGGACGTTCCTCCAGTACCTCCCAGGTTTTGCTCTTTTCCTATGACCCACATTTTCCACTCACGTGGTTTAGCTGAGATGGAACCTGCTGTCCGTCCCTGAGTTAGACCCTGTAACTGGCTCTGTTTATGGAAGAGGTAATTATGTTTTAGGTAAGACTCAGGCACCTAGGTACCCTTGCTTGGTACTTAAATATTAACTGATTACTAATAGGAAAACTGAACTGAAGTTAAAATAATTCTTCAAAGAGTTACCGAAACAAATCCAAGGCACTGTTAAGTGTTCATTTAATTGATAAGTTGATATCTTAACAAATAATGAAGTTCTTTTCCTACTTTGACTTTTGTTTCACTCCGTTGCAGAGGTGGGTTAATTTGTTTCCATCAGTTAACATAGGAACATTAACTTATCTGAACAAATGCCATAAGCTACAAAGTACTCTGCCAGCCAATATTGCTACTTCAGTTCCCTGGTTACATACTAGGGTTCTGCAGGCCTGACCCCAAGAGGCAGGCTACATCCCACCCTCTCTGCTGCCCTTTTTTTTTTTTTTTAAAGATTTATTTATTTATACATACAGCCTGGGGTACAGGCCAGAGGTGTGGAGTGGTGAGAGGCTTCACCAGAGACAGAGTGGGGAGCAGAACAGTCAGATCAGAAATACACTGCTGAGGGGAGCAGCGGGCGAGGCAGGAGAGGTCTGCGGCACCATGTGGGATTCTCCCCGGCTGGGCGTCGAACTCGTAATCGCCGACAGCTCCACAGCGCAGCACTTAACTGCTGCGCCACCAGGGAGGCCCTCTGCTGCCCTTTGTAAGTTGTTTTTTTTTTTTTTTAAGATTTATTTTTATTTATTTTTGTATAGAAGAGCTGGGGTGCAGGCCAGAGTGTGGGGGGTGAGAGGATTCACCAGAGACAGTGGGGAGCAGAACAGGTGGATCTACTAAAATGCACTGCTGAGGGGAGCAGCAGGAAAGACAGGAGAGGTCTGCTGTTCCATATGGGACTCCCTGACGGGCTTGAACTCAGGCTGCAGTGGCTGCTGATAGCTTGATAGTGCATCTTGGAGGCAGGCCCTTGACCGGACCCCTGGGGAACGAGGAGGCTGCCCCAGGACGGAGCAGGAAGGGAGTGTTCAGGGAGCAAGCACACGACAGGGAAGCCCCAGAGTGAAGAGTATTTTTGATTTTGGGAATTAGAGGAAACCTGGTATTGGTGGATGCAAAACGAACGGTTAGGAGACCAGAAAATCCAGCATCTTGTAAAACAAAATGATGGACATTTTGTAAAACAATAGAAAAATGTTGCAAGGCATTACTAGGAAAATTTGTATTTTGGTGTAACAAAAAACATGCCATGAATACTAAGAAAGAGTTTACTGATTGATTAATCCTCATTAAAGATTAGTCATAGGATCAGGGCAACCCAAAGATATGAGGGGGACTCGGTTCAATGTCCTTCAAAAGGACTGGCTTGTCCTTGTAGCCCTGAAATATTATTCACTAATTATAAACTAAATGTTTTATTTCAATAACTCCAAGAATCATTCTTTTAGATAAAGGAAGAAACTTTTTTTTTCTTTTAAACCCATTGAAATGGAATCATTTTCTATAAGTAGTCAAAAAGTTTGGTAAAAGTAAAGGTAACTTAATTTACTTGATTTTTTTTAAAGAAATACCTATATGTGTATATATACATACATTTACATGTATATACAGGTGTATTCAGTTAAAATAACATGCAATGAACAGTTAAGGAAGGGACAGGGCAGAAGGAAAGAAAAAAGATAAGGAGATAAAGGGTAAAAGAGGGAGGAAAATGTAAAAAGAAAGGAAAATGAGACAGTATAAGGGAAAAGGGAAAAAGAAAAGCTGCTAAGAAGTGCTTAATGGTAATCCCAAATGTAATTTTTAAGTGACTTGAAAGAATTTCCACCATTGTTATTTGTTTCTCATGAGTTCTTGTTTTATGGAGATGAAAATTCATGTGACAAAACTGGAGTTAGAATTCTTGTCTCTTTATTTCTAGTTCTCACTGCTTATATGGTGTTTAATGGATGTAAATTACACTTGTTTTGCAGTTCACTTGGCTGGAGTTTCTCAGAGTAAGTTGTCACCTGTTATTTCTGCTCTTTGAAATTCTGATTACAGAACCTCTGGTCGTGGAGAGCCATATTTTCTTCTATAAGAAAACAGCTTGTCTGTTTTTATTTCTAAACTTTAAAGTTTATTTTTAAAATAAATGTTTCCTTCCCTCCATAGACTTCTGAATCTTTTGCAGGTGTGTGAAGGAATGATTTGGGCTTTCGAAAATTGCTTTGGAACATTAGAGATAACTCTCAATTTACTAGCTATCACCTGTCATCCCTTTGGGGTAGAAAGCTGTCAGATTGTTTCATTTTATTCTTTTAGTGATCAGAAATTTTTCATGACAAGAAATTTAAAGTTTAAATTTATAATTAGTGTCTTTTTGCTTTGAAATGAAAGACTTTTCCCTGTACTTATTTTTAACATCTGAGCCGGAGGTCAGAGACAAACAATTTAGTAAGAGATGTGGACAGACATCACAATTTGGAATAAATGCTGCCTATCTGGGTATATAGGCTGAGAATATCAACTCTATTCTCAGTCCTACTGGGAATCCCACAAAGAGAGCACCTCAAATTCAATATATTTTCCATTAAGAAAATCTTTCAGGAATACACATTATTAACCACACTATTAACTAGTCTCACTGCTTCATCTTCTTACTCCACCAAGCCAACTTCAGAGAAAGAGAAGAATGACGTAGAGGGGATATGAGGAGCATGGAGAAGTGGAGAAAGTAGACACTTGAGTTACGTTGCTTTTCTAGTTTCTGTATTAGCATTTCTTTTTTTTTTAAATATATATATTTTTATTGTTATTTATATCTTTTACATTTTGTCTTCCCCTCGGGTAACCCACCACCAATTCACCCGTGATCCATCTCTGTGGTCTCTTGTGTCTTTTTCTACTCCATTTTGTGCCCTTTCCTCCCCCTCCCCCACAATCCCTGCTGAGTATCTCTCTCCCATTTGGTTTCCTTATAGTACTGTTATAAGTGAAACCATTCGATATTTTTCTCTTTCTTTCTGGCTTATTTCGCTGAGTATGATCCCCTCTAATTCCACACATGTCGCTGCAAATTGCATGTGTTTATCTTCTTCGAATGCTGAATAGTATTCCATTGTGTATATGTACTACATCTTCTTGATCCAATCATCTATTTTTGACATCTGGGTTGCTTCCATGCCTTTGCTATTGTGAACAGTGCCTCAATGAACAGATGGGTGCATCTATCCTTTTGGATTAGTGTTTTTGTGTCCTTTGGGTAGATTCCTAAAAGTGGTATTGCTGGGTCATATGGAAGCTCCCATTTCTAGCAGTTTGAGGAATCGCCATACAGCTTTTTCTCCACATCCTTTCCAGCATTTGTTGTTGCCTGTATTTTTAATGTGAGCCATCCTCACTGGTGTGAGGTGGTATCTCATAGTGGTTTTGATTTGCATTTCCTTGATTATAAGTGATGTTGAACATTTTTTCATGTACCTGTTGGCCATTTACTTTTCTTCTTTGGAGAAGTGCCTTTTTAGCTCTTCTGCCCATTTTTTGACTGGGTTATTGGCTGTGTTTTTGTTGAGTTGTGTGAGTTCCCTATAAATGTTTGTTATTAGTCCTTTATTAGTTACATTATCAAAATGGCAATCCTACCAAAGGCAATTTACATATTCAGTGCTATTCCAATAAAAAGCTCAATGACATTCTTCAAAGAACTAGATCGAATACTGATGAAATTCATTTGGAACCACAAAAAACCCCCGCATAGCTAAAGCCCTCCTGACTAAAAAGAAAGACAACCGAGGAATTTCACTCCCTGGTTTCAAACTACACTACAAAGCTGTAATAATTAAAACAGGATGGTACTGGAACAAAAAACAGACACAAAGACCAATGGAACTGAATAGAATATCCAGAATTAAAGCCACATGTCTATAAACAACTAATCTTTGACAAACGAACTAAGAAAATGCAGTGGAACAAGGACAGTCTATTCAATAAATGGTGCTGGGAAAACTGGACAGCTACATGCAAAAAAATGAAGCTAGACTACTACCTCACACTTTGCACAAAAGCCAACTCAAAATGGATAAAAGATCCGGATGTAAGACCTGAAACCATAAAACTTACAGAAGAAAATATAGGCAAAACTCTACAAGACATACATCTCAGCAAAATCTTTAAAGACACATCCCCCAAAGTGAAGGAAGTGAAGGACAAGATAAACAGATGGGATTACATCAAAATAAAAAGCTTCTGTACAGCAAAAGAGACATTAACCAAAACGAACAGACACCCTACCAACTGAAAAAAGATCTTTGTATTAACATTTCTAAAGGCCAGAGGGCTGTGCTGACCTTGTATGCCATAGAACTGCTGAGTCCTTAGGAGAAAGTCTCCACTTTTTAAGATAAAATTTTTGAATTTAAAATATCCACAGAAAAGGACACAAATCATAATTAAACAGCTGTTCAGTTTTTACAAAATAAACACACACCAAGACAAAAATATTACTCAGAAGCACCTATTGTGCTCTCTTCCCACTCAGTATCCCCATTTTCCTTGCCAAAAGGAAGCTGTTTCGTGACCTCTGACTTCGAAGCCAGTGTGCCTAGGCTTGAGTTGTAATTCAGCAGCATCAGAGAGTCCCTATTCTTTTGTCTGGCGTCTTTTGTGTAAAGCTATGTGTGAGAAGCATGCATGTTGTGCCTGTAGGGGAGGGGCATTCATTTTTAATCACCATGTTGAATTCTGTTGCACCATCTACTGTCCTGCATAACTATCCAGTCTGTTGCTGATCCACATGTGCGTGTTTCCGCTCTCATAAGCATAACATCCCGTGAACATTCTTTTTTAAAAGATATATTTATTTATGCATAAAGAGCTGGGGTGTAGGCCAGAGGTGTGTGTTTGGGGGTGAGAGGATTCACCAGAGACAGAGTGGGGAGCAGAATAGGTGGCTCTACTGAAATACACTACCGAGGGGAGCAGCAGGGAGACAGGAGAGGTCTGCTGTGCCATGTGGGAAGCTCCCTGGCTGGGGATAGAACTTGTGCTGCAGTGGCTGCAGATAGCTTCACAGCGCTGAGACTTAACCCCTTGCACCACGAGGGAGACCCCCAGGAACATTCTTTTTTTTTTTTTAAAGATTTATTTTTCATCTATACATACAAGCTGGGGTACAGGCCAGAGGTGTGGGGCGGGGAGAGGGTTCACCAGAGACAGAGTGGGGAGCAGAACAGGCAGATCAGAAATACACTGCTGAGGGGAGCAGCGGGCAAGGCAGGAGAGGTCTGCCGCGTCATGTGGGATTCTCCCTGGCTGGGCGTCGAACTCGCGTCGCCGCTGCCAACAGCTCCAAAGCGCAGCGCCTAACCACTGCGCCACCAGGGAGGCCCCCCCCCCATGAACATTCTTAAACATGTCTTTGGCACATGTGTGCACACAGTTCTCCAGGATTGTGGAGCAATAAATCATTCCTGGGTTTTCAGCATTCATGTCAGAAGTCCTATCCATGTGAGCAAGTGTGCTATAAAGTGAGAGACATTGGTTTCAGTTCTTCAGAAACCTCTTCACATACCATAAAGATTAGATCTGTAGCCATTTGTTTTCCTAATGAAGGAGCTAATTGTTCTGATCCAAAAGGATAATAAAACTCTTATCTCCCCCAAAACCAAAGGGACAGCAGGCTCCTGGGCTAGTTTCCTACCTGGTGACCTGGAATCTTGCTTACCTGGGCACTTATTGAATGAAACCCCAAACCTTTTCCCACCTCTAGGTGGGAAAAGTCAAGCTAATGTGGCTATCTGATTTCTGAATAGAGTTTATTCATTTTGCTGTCAGGTAGAGACACTTGCAGGAGGAGAAAGAAAATAATTTCCTCCTCATCCCCGGCCTATGAAAAATCCTCATGTGTGAAAAATTTCCATTGATTTTTTACTGTGCAGTCCCAGCCGTAAGAATGGGATAGAAATGGGTACAGTGGGCAACGCTTTTTTATTTGCTGTGAGGTGGTAAAAAATAAATCAGACTTTGGTCCAGGACACTTTGTGTGCATTCAAGGTAAAATTAGGAAAAAATGAATATTAAAAACCCCCAAATAACTAGGAATAAAATTGCTAGGTCTTAGGTTTAGACCTTAGCAGATATTCCCAAACTATTTTCCGAAGTGTTTGTACCAATTAACAACCCCCTAGTGGCAGTTTTTGAAAGATCTAGTTGCTCAGCATCACTTAGGCATTGCCAGTCATTTTAACACTTTGTGTGCCAGCTATTTTCTGTGCCACCGCATGAATGGTATAAGCATTCAATAAAACACACACAGCTCCTGAACTACTGGATGTATTTTAATGAAATTTTAAATGCATAGAGATTAAAGCTTCTAGACTGACTACAATAAAAGAAATAGCTCCTAATCGTTCCAAATAAATCCACCGTGGCGTGAAAAAACGGAGACTAGATGAACACGGGAATATGTGAATACGTGAGCGGAGCAAAAAGTGTTAATTGTAGTCATTCTGGAGGTTATACTCTCTTATCTGCTTATAGTTTTAATTTGTATTTTCCCAGATGATCAATGAGGCTGGTCACTTTTTGTATGTTTAGTGGCCATTTGCATTTCCCCCCTATTTGAAGTGCAGTTGGCTTCTATTGTTGTTTTCTTTTCCACTGAACTACTTTTTGTCTAACCCCCTTCAACTTTGAATTATAGGCATTCTTTATACAACTTTATATACATATAAGCCTTGACTATAACCCCTTTGAACTTGTGAGCATAACAAATGTTTTCTACTCTTGCTTTTAATGCACTGTGATTTAGCCTAAGTCTTCATTTATGATTAATGCTTTCCACTTCTTGCTAAATGAATTTTCTGAATCTCAAGGTCATGAGGCTACTCTCATATTTTTATCAACAACATTAATATCTTTATCTAAAGCCCTCATCTAAAAGTTACCTGGAAATGATTTTTGTGTTTAGAGTTAACTAGAATTCAAGATTCCTATGTATGTATATGGGCCTGTGTGTATCCAATACTATTAGCTAAGAATATCCTTTCTTCTCTGCTCTGTGCTCAATTTGCTGAGTGATACCAACTTTATCATCATTGCTTATAAATAGATAATGTATGACCTACTTTGGTAAACATTTCCTGTATTCCTGAAATCAAAGTTTGTAGTTTTAAGTGTTCTAGATATGTCAGCAAGTTCAAGTAACTCATATATTTATTTTATTGATTCTGTGTTCTGTAAGTTACTAAGGCCAGTGTATAGCCTTCCAATATGGTTATAGATTTGCATGTTTCTCCTTTTAGTTCTACCATTTTTTTTAAGATTTATTTATTTATGCATACAAGCTGGGGTGTAGGCCAGAGGTGGGGGGGTGGTGAGATGATTCACCAGCGACAGAGTGGGGAGCAGAATAGGTGGATCTACTAAAATACAGTGCTGAGGGGAGCAGCAGGGAGACAGGAGAGGTCTGCTGTGCCATGTGGGAAGGTCCCTGGCTGGGGATTGAACTCATGCTGCAGTGGCTCTGGATAGCTTCATAGTGCTGCAACTTAACCCGTTGCACCACCAGGGGGCCCAGTACTACCAATTTTGCCTTATATTTTGATGCCATATTATTAGGTAGACACAAATATAAATTTTAACCTTTTTGTGATGAATGAACTTTATTATTCTAAGAAATTCCCTTTCTTAATTTCTAGTAATGCATCTTGCTATAAAGTCTACTTTAATATTACAACAGCTTCCCTATAGTGCTTACAGGTTATATCTTATTTATCTTTATATTTCAAAATTACAAGGCATTATCAGTATTGTTTAATAAGTTAAAATTCATTTAGATTTAGGGCCTCCCTGATGGCACAGCGGTTGAGCGCTATGCTGTGTAGCTGTTGGCAACTCGCAATGTAAGTTCGTCGCCCAGCCGGGGAGAATCCCACATGGTGCGGCAGACCTCTCCTGCCTTGCCCGCTGCTCCCCTCAGCAGTGTATTTCTGATCTGCCTGTTCTGCTCCCCACTCTGTCTCTGGTGAACCCTCTCGCCGCCCCACGCCTCTGGCTTGTACCCCAACTTGTATGTATAAATAAATAAATCTTTAAAAAAAATCATTTAGATTTATACACAGATTTCATCCATCTATTGCTTTTCCCTGTCTTCCTGCATCCCTGCATCCCCAACTGGGATGCTTTTCCTTCTTCCTGAAGAGCCCTGTTAATATTTCTTTTCAGGGGGTTCTGTAACAGATGAATTCTTCTGTTTGTCTGAAATGACTTTGTTTTACATTTATTTCTGAAAGATGTTTTCACTAAGTATACCATATTAATTTGGCAGCTATTTTGCCCCTCTATTTTAAATACACTTTCATTGCCTTTTGACTTCCCTAATGTACAATGAGAAATCATCTTAAACCCTGTTGCTGCTCCTTTGAAGATGCGGCATCTATTTCTTTTCTCTGCTAACTTACATTCTTTTGGTTTTAATATGTGTAGTTAGATCGATTATTTTTTGTTCTTGCTGTTTGAAGTTCATTATACTTTTTGAATCTGTGGATTGATACCTTGATTTGGAAATTTTGAAAGCGTTGTCAGCTCATGTCACAAGTATGTTCTGTTTCAGTCTCTTTTCTTCTGGAGGTTCAGTTGTACTTTTCATTATGTCTTTAATGACTCTTATGATCCTTTTCTGCATTTAATCTTTTTGTCACTCTGTCCTGCATTTTGAATATTTTCTCTTGACATGTCTTCTAGTTCACTAATTCTTCTCCAGTTGGCGCTAATCTATTTGTAAAACCATTCATTCATTTAATTTTATTTGCATTTATTCAGTTATTGATTTTTTTTCTGGTTCTAGAATTTAAATGTGATTTTAAAAAATCTTTCTATTTTTGTCATATTTTTCTCTTATTGAATATGTTGTACATATCATCAATGTTTAAAAATCTATGTCTGGTAATGTCAATATCTATACTTCATTTTTTTCTCTTGATTTCTTAATTTTAGTTTCATTATTTATGTTTGGTTACTTTTTTTGTGTCTTTTTTTCAACTGTGGAGATAATTTATGGATCTTATCTTTCTTTGGTAGAGACTCATTTCTGGTAGGCATGTAGGCTGTCATTAATTAGAAATGAATCACATCAAAACTGGAAACTGATCTACTTCCAAGAAGTAGTTCTCTTTTCTGACAAATGAAAAATGCATGAATTTTCCAGGGCCTCTCCTATATGATAAGACCAGACATGAAAAAACCTTGCTCCCAAACTTTATGAAACCACTGAAAGGTCTGCTCGGTCTTTTAGCTTCTTAGTCTCTCCTTCATTCTTACCTTTTGCATCTCTTACTCATTGATTTATGTCAACTAACCTCTTGTGGGATAAGTAAAACCAGACATCAGTTTACCTCTGCGGGTTTCCTTTCTCTCTAGAATCTTAGTTCCGTGTGTCCTATAACATATTACAGTGAATTGGTGCATATAGTGGTGTGGGCTGGCTGATTCCATGGTGGTCTCTATCTCCAATGTTGGAACCCAGAGACCACAGACAGGCAGGCAGCAAGACTATGAGTAGGCTGGAAATCATGAGACCGCTTTGGAACCCCGCATGTTAGACTGAAACATGTGTCTGTGTGAGTTGCAGGAGAGGAGTTAGTGCTCTAGTTGTGGGTGACATTCAAGTCTTATTTGTGCTCACAGTTCCAAATTAACTACTTATATATTAGTATAATAAATTGCTTCTGGGCCCTCCTGCCTTTGGTGGGTTTGACAGAGTTCAGCTCATGATGGGAAGTTTTGGGTAAGTGATCCCTTTATGTCCCATGGGCACCTGCTCTATTAGTAAGCTGTCTTTCTAAATTGTGTATAACTAACTCTTCATTGCAATTGGCATGACAGTGCTTGGGAGTACTAGGAATCTAATTTGAGATATGAAATGAGGATGTATGAGTTGATAGGCTTTAAAATCTCAAATTCCCTAAACCCTTGACTTGAGAAAGAGTTTCAGAATCTCATCTCTTTCCAACATAGGGACCTGACCTGGCATAGCATATCTGAGAGAATTCATTCTATCTAGAGGTCTGCTGCTCTTATAATTAAGCCCTGGACCTATTATGCAACTTTTCTTGCCCTCTAGCTGCAGATGAGTTTAAATGCTGATAAGGATGTCCTCCGGCTTTCATACTGCCCCTTAAGTTGGCAATTAATCATCCTCAGCCTTTCATTGTCTTTCTCCAAAAGATTAATAGTCTATAGCAACAGCCATACCAGAATCCTCACAATTATCATTTTGATTATTTCTCAATGTTTGATACAATGTAAACACCACTGGATTTTATTCCCTCTCACTGGTATCCCATCCCAGTTCATCATGAGTGAAAACTGAACAACTGCCCTGCCACTCCATGTACAGAGTTATCCACCACTTGAAGCAAAATGTAAAATGTAAATTTGCATATGGAAATTTTTTTGTAAGTTCTCTAGGGACCAACACCTTGGGGAGGAAGGAACTATAATTAAGCAAGAGTTGAACTGAAGTTCTGTTGCTGTGAAGACCTCTGTGGAGCCCCCGAATATTTGTAATGGAAGTGGGGACTCCTTAGGCATGCATTGCTGGGGCAGGGAAATTATCAGTCATGACTGGAAGACTGGCCACAACTGGTTTTGGCCGGAAGACTGGCCACAACTGGTTTTGGCTGGAAGACTGGCCATGACTGGAAAACTGATCAGGCCCTGGTCGGAGAACCTCTTAGTTCTTCAGCTCAATATCCTCTCACTAGTCCCTTCCAGATACTGAAAAGAAGATTTTTGTCCCTTGCATTTAAGGGTTATATTGCTAAGTCTATGATGAAAAATATGCTTCCCCCAAACCCCTTCTTCCCCAAACAACAAGAAAGAAACAAGCCAGAGATGAAAAGCAAAAAATTTTTGCAATAGTAAAATGTTTTAAAAATATTTCACAAAGTTTGTATACTCACTCTTGCTTGCGGGTGTTTTTTCTCATGCTAAGATGTTAATTAAAATTCCCATTAGAATTACTGCCTTTGTGTTTATGCCTGAGGTTGCAGAGTGGTTATTTGTTGGGAACATCCCTAACACCCATTTTCTTTTTCCTTTTTTCTTAACAATTTCCCAGATGTACAGTTTGGCCAGGACTAACCCCAAGCCTCAAACTCCCCCATAAAGGTGGTGATCTTTCATTGCCTTAAGTCATTCAGCTTATTTTAAAGCTTGGCAACAGTGATTGGTTTAGTGATAAGACTGGGACACAATTAAAGCTAATGAGATACAAGGAGAATTTGTTAGCATCTTTTAGGAATGAAACGTCCTCTTCATTCCATGAAAACATCCCAAAAACCTCCCACATATTCCTTCACCTTCTGATGTTGAGAGAGGAAGTTTAAAGCACAAAGCCCCTTAACTGTCAACCATATTACTGCCATTAGGAGAACCACGAGGGTGCTCTTGTTAGGAAGATGCCAATGCTTCCTACAGAGAGAAGGAAGTTGGATTTCTGTGGCTTTGTTGGGCCATGGATTCAAGAGCTACCCATGCACTTTTGAGTTTCCTGGAGCAATACATTCTATTGTTTAGTATAGCTGGAATTAATTTTTACTCTACTTGCTATCAAAAGCAGTATCACTTGGGCCTTCCTGGTGGCACAAGGGATTAAGTCTTAACCGATGAAGCTATCCACAGCCACTGCAGCACGAGTTCAATCCCCAGCCAGGGAGATTCCCACATGGTGCAGCAGACCTCTCCTGTCTCACCTGCTGCTCCCCTCAGCAGTGTATTTCAGTGGATCAGCCTATTCTGCTCCCCACTCTGTCTCTGGGGTGTCGTCTCCCTGTCCTCCACTTCTGGCCAACTCCCCTGCTCTTGTATGGATAAATAAAATGTTTTTAAAGGAGTATCACTAATATTGATGGATCTGATCAAATATTCTCCCAGTAGAAGGTGCCACTGCCCTGGCCTTATCTTCTCAGTGCACTATAAGGTCACGTGAGCTTTGGTGGATTCCTGTGTCTTAGAATCTGCAATTCTTTTTTTCCATTTTAATCTGCAGTTTGTTTTTTGTCGGTTGTGTACATAACTATATAATTTGGGGAGGACAACGCCACACCTCCCTACGTGCACAGGCTTCACTCAGTGTCCCCCAAAGCTCCAGCACCTCTGTCATATGCTGCCCTCCCTATCCACTTCGCCCTCCCGTCATCCCCCACTTCCTTTGGTTACTAGTATATTTTTCAGAGTCTAAGAATAGTGTTTGCAATGCCTTGCCAGTTTGTTTCCTTTGCTTATTTGCTCGATTCCCCACATGAGTAAAACTATCCAGGGTCTTTCACTTCTGGCTTATTTCACTTAATATGGTTATGTCAAGAACCTCCGTTTTGTCCCAAAGGTACTATTTCACCTCTTTTTTCTTTTTAGCTAAGTAGAATTTCCTTTCTTTTTAAAGATTTATTTATTTATGCATACAAGCTGGAGTACAGGCCAGAGGTGCGGGGTGGCGAGAGCGTTCACCAGAGACAGAGTGGGGAGCAGAACAGGCAGATCGTGGGAAATACACTGCCGAGCGGGGCAGTGGGCAAGGCAGGAGAGGTCTGCTGCGCCATGTGGGAATCTCCCCAGCTGGGAGTCGAACTCGTGTCGCCGCTGCCGACAGCTCCACAGAGCAGTGCCCAATGGCTGCGCCACCAGGGAGGACCTAGCTAAGTAGTATTTCATTGAGTATTTATTTCATACTTTTTTATCCAATTGTCTGTCATCGGCTATTTAGGTTGTGAATAATACTGCTGTGAACACAGGTGTACATCAGCATTTTCATATTAGTGTTTGTATCTTCTTTGGGAAGAATCTACATTTTTTTTCTAACCATTTTCTTTCCTCTGGGATCATGCTCCTAGTAGCCACATTTTAAAAGGTACATAGAAACAGGCAGGAGTATTTTAATTATATTGCTTATATGACCCATAATATGCAAATATTATTTGAACATGTAGTCAATACAAAAGTTATTCAAGTTCTGTTTCACTTTTTTTTTTTTTAAATAATAAGTCTTTGAATTCCAGAGAATAGTTTCTATTTATTTAATACCTCAACTTGGACTAACCACAATTGAAGTGCATAAGAGCTACTCATGGCTAGTGACTGCTGTATTGGACAGTGTATCTCTGGAGCATCAAAGTATTGACCTTTTGCCAGTTCTCCGAAAGGCAGAGAAGGGGCCTCCCTGGTGGCACAGGGGGTTAAGTCGCAGCACTATGAAGCTATTCAAAGCCACTGCAGCATGAGTTTGATACCCGGCCAGGGAGCTTTGCACATGGCACAGCAGACCTCACGTGCTGCTTCCCTCAGCAGTGGATTTCAGTCAATCTGCCTGTTCAGTCAATTGCACCTGTTCTGGTGCAACCTCTCACCCCCACACCTCTAGCCTACACCCCAGTTCTTGTATGCATAAATAAATAAATCTTTTTAAAAAGGCAGAGAAAATTCACAGATAATACTTTGATTTTTCTATATAGACAGAGCACTGTACTCTTCTGAAATCTCTGCATTAGAGCAAGGTTGCATTCCGTTACTTATAGTTGCAATGACAGTGAACATAACACTTGTTATTGTGATCTTTTCAACTCACATTATATACTAAATAAACTTCTATGAGACTATATTTTTCACCACCATTATTTTAAATATTGACATCTGAACATTCTGATGACTCAGTATCTGTTGTTCTATTGCTTTCTAAGAAAGCCTCTAACAAGACAGGCATACATTAATTTACACACCTTTAGCAAAGTTAGACTTAGAACCTCTTTTGCTATTTTAATAAGGTAAAGTGATAGCTCAAGATTGCTCATATATGCATATATTTTATTATTATTTCTTATACAATCATTTCATGTTTTCATAATGGCTTTTATTTTACTTTTTATTTTTACAAAGGTGAATTTATTTAAATCTAATTAATTACAAAGGCCTCTTCTAAAAATTACTCAAGGGAAAAACAAAATAAAACAAAAACAAAGGACTCTCCTATTTAGTTGGAGGTTTTTTCCCTATACTTTTTGGTATTCAAATATTTCCTGGTTTATAAAGGAATGGTCATAATAGATTGTAAGTCTGTTGTGTCCGCTATACCTTTCCTTTCCTTGTTTCATTTATTAACTCGAGGAAAAAAAAAACCAACATAAGGCAATTGTGTTGTCAGGGTTTTCCAGAGAAATAGTCAGCAGGATATCTATCTATTTATCATCTCTCTCTCTCTCTCTCTCTCTCCCCCCATCCATACATCCATCCATCCACCCATCTACTCCCATCCACCACCTAACTACCATACATCCATATATCAATGCATCCATCTGTCTATCCATCCATCTACCCCCCTACCTACCAATCTACCTACCTACCTATCATGTGTCATCATCTGTCAATCTTTCTTTCTGTAGGAGGAGAGTATTATAGGAAATAGCTCACACAATTATGGGGGCAGAGAGGTACCATGATCTGCTCTCTGCAAGCTGGGAAGCCACTAGACTGACTAGAACATGTGCTTTTATTTACAATCTTCTGTGATCTAGAGAAGGCATTCACATTAGTTTTTAACACCTGGAATTGTATCTGAACAAGTGACAAGAATCTTATTTATGTTCAAGTATATACTTTTAGTGTTTTTTTAAAAAACATTTATTAGAGAAAGGAAATTGATTTATGTACTTCTGACTAACTCACTAAGTATAAAAGGAAAGGTTTCATATGCTTAAAAATATAGAAATGAAAAATAAGCTCACCATTTCTAGGTTTCCAAATGGCAATTTTTATCAAGACAGAGTTTACTAGATTGGTTTTACATTTAAGAAAGCAAAAACATATCCATTTGGTGACTGCATCTATACAAACAAAATTATTTCACATAAGTGAAAATCAGATTAAGTCCCTTAAAATCTAATATGGTATAGAAAAATGTGATTCACTCCAATCATACCAGACATAGTTAATGGTCTAAATATAAAAGGTAAATGATGAAAGGAGAGAATTTTCAAGTGGGTACATAAATCAAATCCTTCCTCAATTCTCCACATCTTTCTTGAAAGAAAATACTCAAAACATAATGAATTACAATTTAGCTTCTGATTATTACAGACTAACAATGCACTTAATAACACTTTTATTTTGTGTCTCTTTTCTAGTTGGACTAACTGTGAAATAGGCAGACCTGGTAAGAAAACAAGAAAAGGGGGAGGGAATTGCATTTTGACTTAAAAAAATCACTTCTAATAATAATATAATTGTTTTTTTAATATTTAGTAAAAGCAAAATGTCTGTATTCACATATTATTTGATTTGATGCTTACATTTCTGTTTTATGATGCCTTTTTGTATTATTATTATTAACTCATATATACATAAAAAGAGTGTTTTGGAATGTTTCCAAAAATAATGTTGTGGAATATGTTTTTGGAATACTGGCCAGCCTGATTCAAGGAATAGACACCCAGAACAGCATTGCTTGACATTGCCCTAAGAAGAACAACACTGCTAAAGAAACTTCAACCTTTGTAGGGATTTCAAGATGTCTCAGTCTCTTAATAGTCTATTTTATTCCCTCAAATTTTCTTTTTTTTTTAAAGTGGCTCCTTTTTTTTTTTTAAAGATTTATTTTTTATTTATATATACAAGTTGGGGTACAGGCCAGAGGCGTGGGGCGGCGAGAGGGCTCACCAGAGACAGAGTGGGGAGCAGAACAGGCAGATCAGAAATACACTGCTGAGGGGAGCAGCGGGCAAGGCAGGAGAGGTCTGCCCCACCATGTGGGATTCTCCCTGGCCGGGCGTCGAACTCGCGTCGCCGCTGCCAATAGCTCCACAGCGCAGCGCTTAACCGCTGCGCCACCGGGGAAGCCCTCCCTCAAATTTTCTTAATTGGTAAAAATGTCACTTACATAACTATATAAATTTAGGGGTACAATTCACCCCACCTATGTGGCCTTGCTTCCTTACACTCCACCAAAGCTTCTGTGCTGATGTCCTATTCTCTCCTTCCCATCTCCTCCTCTCCCCTCCCCCCTTCCCCTGTGTTAATCAGTATATTTTTCACTGATCATGGAGAGTATTTTTTCTGTGCTTCGCCAGTTAGTTTTCTTTGGTTATTTATATTCCAGAAAAGAGTGAGTCCACCAGGGTCTGTCTTTCACTGTCTGGCTTCACTTAGCCTAATCATCTCAAGACCCATCTATTTGGTACCAAAAGGTATTAATTCATTTTTTGAAGGCCAGAAAGGTTGATATGTTAGTTTGTTTAGGCAAATTTTTGATAGCATCAACTGATCTCTATGTCTCATGGTTAGTTTTGTGTCCAGCAAATGTACCAGTGTCATCCTTTCAATTTTTGTTGTTTTTGGCAGAGCTGCTTAATCAACCCACAGTTAATAAGCTCTTCATTTTTCCTTTCTGAATTGACTTCCTTGTTTTCAGTGCTTCCTGTCATTGCTGTCCCCATGAAACTTTGATGTCTTTCTCTGTCTTTAAATCACATTTAGTGGCTGCTGCCATGCACTAGTCTTCAGCAAGATGCTTTAGTCACCCACGAACCTCATTTCTGCTCTGCTGACAAATGACAGATGCTTCCTTTTTTCCCAATGTTACCCCAACTTGCTGAATTTTTTTTATTCTTCCATTACAACTACATGATAAATATCCACAGTCAATGCAGGGGAGACAGGAATACCCCTGCAGGCCAGGGCAGGTCTGTTGTGCTACAAGTTTTAGCAAAAAATTTGGCATGTTAGTGGGTTTTGAGAATTGCAGATATTGTATAGCTGTATATGGAGACTATTGCATCTGACACTTAAAATCTTATTCTGAACAGAGACCCCAAATTGAGTTAATCTTTGTTCAACACAAATAATAAAATTATAGGATTGGAAAAAGCCTTCAGTCATCCGTCTTATTGGATTTTTGGTCACTTTAGCTTCATTCAGTATACGTTTCCCTGGCCCCTGGGTCTTTATCAGAAGCCAATGTATAACTCCAGCCCTCAAGCAGCTCATACTGTAGTGTGGGGGGAGGAGATAAGGCAGGAGGAAATTAGAGATCTACGGATACGGATATGAAGGGAGAAGAGACTTCCAGTTCTGACCATAGCGTAGTGGTGACTGTGATTTACTCTATTGTTGTAAACAGCGCCAACACTGCACCCAACACGGAAAGTAAATGTTTTTAAGAATTTGATATGGATGTGCCGGGTGTGGTTCTTGGCAGAGAGCACAGAAGTGGCCTTTCTCCAGGGACTATCCAAATGGCGTCACTGGGAAGTGAAACCCAAATAGGCCTTCTGGACTGAGGAAAGGCGGGGGTGGGGGTGGAAAGCAGGGCTGGGGCTTGCGGGCAGGGTGCTGGAGAGGAGCTGGGAGCATTTTGGTCTTCCTGTGGGAGAAAGAGAGGGCTAGGGTGTGAGCCAGTGCCATCTTGCCCTCTGATCATCTTTAGTCTGCGTGCCTCCCTTGATGCTTAGGACATGCCCTTCCCATAAGCCCTCAGCAAATATTTAAAACTCTTTGAGCTGTTTCAACAGGTTCCTGTGGCTAGCCCCTATCAGGCATTCTCTTGTTTATGGAAGCCACAATTAAATTGATCTCTGATCCCAAGTATGTCTCTCTGCAACTCTGGGGGAGAAAAGGGAATCATCTTAAAATTGCTGATAGAGTAATGATTAGAGGAATGAAAATATTCCACATTAAAACTAATTCTTGAAGGTTTCTAATAAAAATTGTAAATCCGATAAAAGCTAAAAACGCTCAGTAAATTAAATTCAAAACCACCCAATACTAAAATAATAAAGAACAATTTTTATCTCCATTATTACCTTTTGGCATGACGCTGTTCCTCAGCATTTTACTCAGCCACGCACTATTTCATAGAAATTCAAAAGACCATTTCCCATATAGCAAATTATACCTCTCAGAAATCAATTACACTTCAGGACAACACTAACACCACACTTCTTTTATTAGGAAATAAAACCACAGGATATGGATAGTAATAAAACTGGAATTATTTTACTGGCAAAGTCCATAAAAGTATCCAATAACTTCAAAATCAAAGAGAGAAACATCTCCAAGATCTGCGAAAGCTCAGTGTCAGCGGTGTTACTTTCCCCAAGTTCACATTAATTTCCTCTCCCCATTCCTGATATATGGCACACATTTAAAAACCCGTGTGCCCTTTGCTTACTCCCCAGTTGGGGAAAATTGGGGAACTTGCCTGCATGATGCTGCAGTAGTGGGGGGAGTTTCTTCCTTCAACTCCCCCTTAATGGGTGGATGAGGGAGGAGTGAGGAAACAACTTTCAAGAACATTTCATTAGGTATAAATTGCAAGACATTTGTTTGAATGCGCACAGCATCTCAGCTCCATGCTGATGGGCCTTGGGAGAACGCTTTAGGAGTTAGTGTAAGTACTGGCCGAGGACTGGGCAATTTCATGGTGCCGACAGAGATGGCCTTCTCTCTGGTTTTTGCTTCAAAGTGTTCTTGGGGAAAACTCCAATTCTGACAGTAGGGAACAAAATAATTCTTTCAAGTATGTGTGCTGCCAACAAATATTTCAGAGGGGAGTTATTTAACGCAACCAACAAAGGTCTTTTAAAAAAATTTGAGCCATTCTAATTTAGCTCTTCTCTGAAAAAGACAGTCTGGGCATCTGACAAGCAAGTGACTGGTGACGCAAGTCATTATATTCATGATGACCTAGGATTTTTTCAATTATCTTCCGCACCACAAATTTCTATTATCTGTTATACAAACATTGATTTTTTTTAAAATAAAGCTTTAAGACGTTTAAAAGAATAGAGGATAAAGAATAATGCATATAAAAATGTTCAGGAATCTCTGAAAATAAAATCTGCCAGAATATGTGCATTTAGCAAGATTGGAGTATATACATAGTAAACATTTTTTAAAAATCAATACTCTTATACCACTAAAAAAGTCAGTGAAAAATGTACAAGATTATTACACCAAAAACTACATGGTATTCCTGAGATAAATTTTAAAAGATCTGAATAAGTGTAGAGGTATACCATTAAAAAAAGAATAATATATAATTTTTCCCCATCTAGAATTGACAAATGTTAATGTTACCACAGATCTCTTTTAGTATGTTTTTTCTTCAATAAAATATTATAGATCTAGCTAAACCACCCACAATTCTGGCCTTGGGGTAAATTCTGTGATGTTTACTCGTCTATCCCTTAAAAACAAATAAGCAAAATACATACACATATATACTGTTTTAGTATTTGTGTATATGTGTCTTAAAAATATGTATGTGCCGCAATAACATACAGGTGCATGTACCCTTTCGGATTAGTGTTTTTGTGTCCTTTGGGTAGATTCCCAAAAGTGGGATTGCTGGGTCGTATGGAAGCTCCATGTTTAGCAGTCTGAGGAATCGCCATACAGCTTTCCATAGTGATTGGACCAGTTTACATTCTCACCAGCAGTGTAGAAGAGTTCCTTTTTCTCCACATCCTTTCCAGCATTTGTTGTTGCCTGTATTTTTAATGTGTGCCATCCTCACAGGTGTGAGGTGGTATCTCATAGTGGTTTTGATTTGCATTTCCTTGATTATTAAGTGATGTTGAGCATTTTTTTCATGTATCTGTTGGCCATTTACTTTTCTTCTTTGGAGAAGTGCCTTTTGAGCTCTTCTGCCCATTTTTTGATTGGGTTGTTGGCTTTGTTTATGTTGAGTTGTGTGAGTTCCTTGTAAATTTTTGTTATCAGTCCTTTATCAGATGCATTGTGTGCAAAGATCTTTTCCCAGTTGGTAGGGTGTCTGTTAGTTTTGGTTAATGTCTCTTTTGCTGTACAGCAGTTTTTTATTTTGATGTAATCCCATCTGTTTATCTTGTCTTTCACTTCCTTCGCTTTGAGGGATGTGTCTTTCAAGATTTTGCTGAGATGTATGTCATGTAGAGTTTTGCCTATATTTTCCTCTATACATTTTATGGTTTCAGGTCTTACATCAAGGTCTTTTATCCATTTTGAGTGGCACTGTTCACAATAGCAAAGGTATGGAAGCAACCCAGATGTCCAAAAATAGATGATTGGATCAAGAAGATGTGGTACATATACACAATGGAATACTATTCAGCATTCAAAGAAGATAAACACATGCAATTTGCAGCGACATGGGTGGAATTAGAAGGAATCATACTCAGTGAAATAAGCCAGAAAGAAAAAGAAAAATATCAAATGGTTTCACTTATAACAGGACTATAGGGAAACCAAATAGGAGAGAGACACTGGGGGGGTGGAGGGGAGGATAAGGGCACAAAATGGAATAGAAAAGGACACAAGGGACCATGGAGATGGATCACGGGTGAATTGGTGGTGGGCTACCCAAGGGGAATACAAAATGTAAAAGATATTAATAACAATAATAATAAAAAAAAAGAATTTAAGATGTAGGAAAAACAAAGAGAAGAAGGAAAGAAAAAAATGGAAGAAAATTAAATGCCCTCTCCCACTTTCTGGCTTACATTTCAGGGTATGTATTTCAACAACAGTATTGTGTACTCCTATTTTTCAACATCATTCTAGGAGCTGGCGATATGAAGGATCCCAAATATTTTAAGTGTATACACACTTTTTATTTTTTTAACGAATCAAGGCAATTTCTTTTCAGTGGGAGCAGCTGCACGGTATCCAGTTAGAAATGTGCAGTGTAATTTATAGGTTTTGATGAGACACATATTTCCCCCATTGGTGAGATTTTCTTAAGCATAATGATAAGCAAATTTTGCCAGCATCATATTTTAGTAGCTAATCACAGAACCACTTATTTTCATTTTGTCATTTTTTTTAAAATAAAACTTCTGGGTATCATCAATGGTCACTAATTGTATTTTTAGCTTTCCATTTAATTTTCTTTTTAAACTGCTGCTTTAATAATCCCATATGGCTCATCATAACACTGTGGGCATATCATGCCTTCTCTTTATCACAACAAAGTTCAGCTTCAGTCCAATGTTTTGGTATAAGTTATAGATTTATTATATATAACTACTCACTTTTCTGTAGTACATGTGATAATTTAATGTGTCATATTATTAGTTTGGCTAAACACACAATGAATCTTATTAGTGCCTTATATCTTATTTCTAGGGAGAAGAATTTAATATGAGGAGTTCATGATATAGTTAATTTGCTTTGTTCCATTTACAGTATGGCTTAAAATTTATACGAATATAGGGCCTCCCTGGTAGCAAGGGGTTAAGCGCTGTGCTGTGGAGCTGTTTGCAGCAGCTACACAAGTTCAAGTTCGACATCTGGCTGGGGAGATTCCCACATGGTGCGGCAGACCTCTCCTGCCTCGCCCACTGCTGCCCTCACCAGTATATATCCATTGAATCTGCCTGTTCTGCTCCCCACTCTGTCTCTGGTGAACCCTTTCGCTGCCGCACGCCTCTGGCCTGTACCTCAGCTTGTATTCATGAATAAATAAATCTTAAAAAAATTTATACGAATATAGTAGACAAAAGGTCTTTGAAAAATCAGTTTCATTAAAATTACTTAGAGACTGAAATTATGTTCCCATCTAAGAAAACATTTTTTTCTGTAGACTATCTGAAAAATATGGGTGGCAACAAAAATGTCAAGAATTCGATTTCTAAGAATTTTTTGTCTATATCTTCAAAAGAATATGGTTAACAAACACATAAATGCTCCTATTATATACTAAAGTAAAAGAAATGGAATTAATTTTACTCCCACAGTTTATGCTTGTCAAGAACTTTGTAGATATTGAAAATATACAAAATATTTTCAAACGCTTTTCATGTTGATACATAGGAGAATGTCATTGGAACCTGTTCAGAAAAGAAACAGGAACTCATAATTTTTTCTCATTTTCTTTCTTGTTGTGACTTTGAAGACATAAAAGCAGTCTGGAGAAATCAGAAGGAAACACATTCCTTGTGACCCAACAGGCAGACTGTATTCCCATGAGGCTGATGAAAGCATTGTTGGAGCAGGTGATCAGCTTTGCCAGCAGGGAAGAGTGGCCAGGTCACAGAGTTCTGGGAATGAGAGGTGTGGGTGAGTTGATGGTTGCAAGCCCCACCATTCCCAGACCCCCAATCTGACTCTGTTTTGCTTTGAAGAGGCTAAGTGAGCTGCAGCAAAAATGGCTGCCACATCACCATGACGACAGGCCAGGACAAACATGGCGGCTGTGCATCTACTACTAGGGGGACCCAGCCAGCAGTCACTTAACATCTAATATTTCTTCTACACAGTCAACCACAGCCCAAAGCATCCTGTCGATGAGCGATCTACCTTCTAGAGGTGGAGGGTCCAGAGTCAATGAACTACTAGGGTCAGTATGTCCTGGGGGAGAGAGCCTGATCTGGCCCAAGGAGGTCACACTACCCGAAGAGATGGTGCTGGACCTAGATGTCCAGCTCCTGGCACTGGTCCTCATCGATCTCCCCCTGGAAAGGTAGCAACATGGGCGAGGATAGAATAGAGCAGCTGCGCAAGCTCGGCCATTACAGAAGTGGCCACCTATGTCTTCTCAGAGAAAAGAGCTGAAAGTCACCTCTGATTTCTGTGATCATGATCCTCAGACACCTGATGATTCAGTATAGTGGTGCCTACTCTGGTCTATATGTAGAAAAAAGTTAGGACCTTGTCCGGGGGGAATAGAGTTTTCTTTAGACTTCAAAATAAACCAGTATGAATGCGAGACAGATTTATCCCTTCGCTTTTTTTTAATTTAAAAATAGTTTTTGAGGACTAACTATATATACATTTAACTTTCTATTACGATGAAAATCAAACTGAGTTCTTTCAAACTCAGGTTTCTCCTGTATAAAATGCTGATCATGACGCCTGCTGTTTGTACCTCACAACGCTGTGATCGTGGAGGAGAGCAGCGGGTGTAGGGCGTCCTGGGAATGGCATGTGTGGTGCGATGGTTCTCGTGTGGCTGTAAAACGAAAGTGATTCTACCGGCACTACCTCTGTCATGGTAGCAGATGAGACATTAGATGCCGATGAGATCTTGGTACTTAGCATTGTGTGATTTCAAGTCATGTCCCCAAAATAGCGATATACGAGGTTTAAGATTTTTAGTGATAGTTAGTTTGGAGAGAAAGATGGTACGTCATCTTATCTTTCTCTCAGCAGAGATGGCTCATGATTTGTGAAAATCATGCAAGTGCTGTGCTGTGAAGCTGTTGGCAGCGGCCACATGGGTTCAACGTCCAGCTGGAGAGAATCCCACATGGCGCAGCAGACATCTCCTGCCTCCCTGGTTGCTCCCCTCAGCAATGTATTTCCCTCCATTTGCCTGTGCTGCTCCCCATTCTGTCTCTGGTGAACCCTCTCGCTGCCCAGTGCCTCTGGCCTGTACCCCAGCTTGTATGCATAAATAAAATAAATCTTAAGGAAAAAAAAAAGGCAGAGCTTGAAAACCAGAGAGGAATGTGTGTATAGGAAGCCTTGATGCTTAGAGGCTGTTCATTTAGGCGCTACCGGGGGTAGACCAGCACTACCACAGCGCAGGACTGAAGCACTGACACGTATTTTCTTCCCTGCGCACGTGGGGAGCATTAGCGTACACTGACTACTGGTCTAGTTCCATGATCAGCAAGATCATTTATGTTATGTTATTTCACACTAACTCCCACTCCATGGATAAGGACTACCTCCATTTTGTAGGTGAGATCTACCTTCTAGAGATGGAGCAATGCTGTACTGTGTGCTCAGGTCAAAAGCCTGAATTTGGACCTCCCCGGTGGTGCAAGGTGTCAAGTCTCAGCTCTGTGAAGCTACCGGCAACCATTGCAGCACACGTTCGACGCCCAGCCAGGGAGCTGACCCACATGGCGCAGCAGACTTCACCTGTCTCCCCGCTGCTCCCCTTAGCAGTGTATTTCAGTCAATCTGCCTGTTCTGCTCCCCACTCTGTCTATGGTGAATCCTCTCACCACAACCCCCTCCTCTGCCACATACACCTCAGCTCCTGTATGCATAAATAAATAAATCTGTTTTAAAAATGTCTGGAATTCAAACAACTATGTGCTCAACTCTAAATGCAATGGTGTCTCCCTTGTGCTGTAGTGAAGGGGTGGCTGGCTTGAGTCTGAAGTGGTGGAAGGGTAGGTCACTGAAGCCCATAGGTCACAGAATTTGTGCTGACTCAGTAGGTGTATTTTACTGGACAAGTTACATACCCTCCATGAATTTCTCTTCTTCTGCAAAGTGAGATTTGAAGCAAGAACTTTTTTTTTTAACTAACATTTTTAACTTGCAAATTATGATGAGCATACCATAAGGGGATGAAGGAGTAACAAGAGAGAAAGGAATTGCAAGAGATTTGCTCTCCTTCCACCGCAGACCAGCTGCAATGATATATGCAAGAGAAACAAATGTCTGTCTTATTTATGCCATTGTACTTTGGGGCCTCTTTATTACAGAAGTTTAACCTTTTCCTTAAATAATAGAGCTGTCCCAGATCACAGACCAGTAACTGAGGTGAGAAAGTAAGTTGATTCACTTTAATGGAGACTTATGAGTGCCATGCAGACCAAAATTGTCTTGTTAAAAATCAGTACACAACCGAGAAGAATCTCTCTCACTTTTTACATCATGGAAATGAGCTTTTGGGTCTCTTGATTATAAACATGACAGCACGTATAATTAAAGAATTAAAGAATATTGAAGCTTGAAAGGATTTTAGAGGTAGAGGGAGGAAATGAGGAGCCAGGTAATTTAAGTAATTTCTCTAGAGTCACATTATTAATGAGAGAAAAATCTGGAGCTAGAACTAAGTAATGATGTTTTAACTCCCTGCCGTTTTTTTTTTTATTTAAAGAAAATCCTTAAAATTATTTTTCATTGTAATAATTATAGAATGCTAAATTTACTATGATTTTTGTGAAAGATTGTTTATGAGACAAGTTGCTTAACCCTACAGAAGTATTGTATTTTGAAAAATTTTCCAAGATATGATATGAGGATTTTTGCTATTTGATATAATTACTGTTTGAGATAGATGTGATATAGTTACTGCTTGATATATATATATACGTGTGTGTGTGTGTACATACTTCGTTATGCAAAATTAATTCATTGAATGCCATAGGAGGTAGACTGTAGGATCTCCCAGTTGCAAATTTGAAAGTTAATTACTAATGAGAATCACTTGTTTTGAGATGTGAAATTGTCATATGTACTATTACTTTGTGTCATTTATAAACATAGTGATACACTGAACTTCAGTATTTTTGAGTGATGGCAATTTCATTGGAAAGAAAAATCATACAGGAATCTTATCTGTTTTATCAGGGATCGTACATGATCAGGGAAAATTATGTCAGCATGAAAAGTGATCACTAAAGTAACATGTTATAACGAGTATACTTTCAAAACTGAATGGAATAGTTATGTGAAGTGTTAAAACTTTCCTTTTTATCTTTAATCTAATTTAGTTTTAGATCTTATCAGTACTAAAACACACCTTTAAGAATAATAAAAACCCATAAGTGCAAAATGTCTATCAAACTGAGAGAAAAAGCCTACCTTTTAGATGAAGAATAAAAGTTCAGCGGGGGGCGGGGGGGGGCGGCGGGGGGGGACAGGATAAGGGCACAAAATGGAATAGAAAAGAACACAAGGGACCATGGAGATGGATCACGGGTGAATTGGTGGTGGGTTACCCAAGGGGAATACAAAATGTAAAAGACATAAATAACAATAAAAATATATATTAAAATTAAAAAAAAGAATAAAAGTTCTTAAAGCTAGTTGGTTTATTTGCTTTTCTAGGTCCTGTGATCAGGTCATATATTAGTGTACCAACATGTGTAATAAAACCACCCAGTATGTCTTGCTGATATTAATCTTGCCATCATTTAACATCTAGACCTGCTTTTTGTCTTTAGACAGACAAATAGAGTCCAAACGCCAAATTTAGATATTTAAGAGGATATTTGAAATGGAACTGATCTCAGAATATACAGTCTGTTAATGCCTCTTGTCAAGCATTTTTGTGTTGCCCTGGAGAAAGCAGAGCTGAGAAATGCCGGCAAAGCTTGTTAAAGAAACACTCTAGAGACATAAAAAGTCAAAGCTTGAAGGAAGCCTAGAGGTCACCTTAGGTCAGCCTCTTCACCTTGACAGGGACAGGTAAAGAAGCTCAGAAGGGTTAAGGCAGTTGCCCAGGTTCCAAGCTCTGGAGCATCTGAGCTATGAGCAGACTCTCTCCTCTGTCCACAACCGCCACATGTATCTTGGATTAGCAAAAAAGAAGCTGATTGCTGAGCCTGATGTGACAGCCAAGGACAGAAACCTTGAGTCCTCGGCTGATTTCACTGAAAACAGAGGAGCTGGTGTGCCGGATCTGAATCCAAAAGTTGGAAATACATAGAAACAGTAACCACAAGAAAAAGCAACAGTGTTGAGAGCGAATATTTCAGGGCGGGACTGAGTGAGGGAACATGGGACAAACTCCAGAAGACTTGGAAGACTCGGAAGTCCTATCCTATCATCCCACGTGGGGCCATTTCTACCAAGTACAAAAGTCTACAGAAGAGCCCAGATCGGAAAAATAAAGATAATTCAAGCTCAGAGAATGATCCACACCACAGGTAGAGGTAACCTGTAAGTGCATCTGTCAGAATCCATAAAAAAACAAGTCTAATCCGAAAGGATACATGCACCCGTATGTTCATTGCGGCACTGTTCACAATAGCAAAGGTATGGAAGCAACCCAGATGCCCAAAAATAGATGATTGGATCAAGAAGATGTGGTACATATACACAATGGAGTACTATTCAGCATTCAAAGAAGATAAACACCTGCAATTTGCAGCGACATGGATGGAATTAGAGGGGATCATACTCAGCGAAACAAGCCAGAAAGAAAGAGAAAAATATTGAATGGTTTCACCCATAACAGGACTATAGGGAAACCAAATAGGAGAGAGACACTTGGGGGGGCGGGGGGAAGGGGAGGGGGAAGGGCACAAAATGGAGTAGAAAAGGACACAAGGGACCACGGAGATGGATCACTGGTGAATTGGTGGTGGGTTACCCAAGGCGAATACAAAATGTAAAAGACATAAATAACAATAAAATACATATTTATACAGAAAAAAATAAAATAAAATGCAGATGAATGCCCATTAAAAACAAAACAAAACAAAACAAGTCAGGATGGATTCTAAGCAGTAAATGTGTCCACTTGGTGGGAGAGTAACAATTCTTGAACAAGTGCCTGATGAGGATTCTCTTTATTTCCTACTATGATATTTTATAAGGACTTAGAGGAAGTGCAAAATGGCACCATTAGCTCCTACATTTAGTATATAATTTCTATTATTTTTTTCTAATGCATCTGGAGTGAAGTTTTCTTTCAGATTTTAGCTTTCTAATTTATTTTTGGTGCATAGGATTTTTTTCATTTTTAATTAGACAAGCAAACAAAATTTTTGGGTAGTTCACAGGTTTCTCTAATAATTCTCTACCTACATAGTCTGGTTTTTAAGATCCCCAAAAGTGTGGCTCAAGTTGACACTACCAGTTGTATCTTCTCCCATTTCTTTACTTAAAATTTATTGTCAAAATAAAAAAGGTCACCTTCTGATTTGATGATCAGCCTTATATATTACCCATCCCATTATTTGCTCATATTTTCCTCACTAGCTAGAAAGTCCACTTACCTCTCCCAGAGTCCTATTCAAAAACCACTTTCTGCATACATTCTCTGCTCTCTCCCTGGTCAACAGTGTGTGTTAAGAGTGTCTTAAATCTCTACTCTGAATTGAACTTTTCAGTACATTTTACACAGTCTATTTAGAAAGGCTTGTCTGTCCATCCCCATTTCCAAATGCCTGTGTTGTTTGGTGTCTGCTTGATGTTTGCAAACAGGACTCGCAAACCTGCTGTTCTCCCTGGTTGTCATCTAAGAAGGATTGATTTCCTATTTGTAGATATGTAAAATCAGTATTGTACAATGGTGGACGGATGTGCATTGAGAAAGAATTTCTTAGGGCTAGCTATAATTAAATTACTTAATCAATTTTCTATATAGCAGGGGTAAGCCATTTCAAAACATTCCCATTCTATTTTATTTTAATGAAGTCATTTGAGTTGAAAACAATTTTCTGCATAAATTTATAACAACAATTAAATTCATCCATTAGTCCAACATGAGCAATTAAAATTTTCCCTACTCTCAGTTTTCTTTTGTGTCTAGTATTTCCTCCGTATAAAAAGTACCCAATTTTCTTGAGCCAAATTTGTGGATCTATTTCCAGGAAATTTTTGAAATTTCTTATACTCTGTAGTCATTAATAGATATCAAATTAATTATTTTAGTCATCAATTTTTATAGTGATTTTACTACTAGAAAGTTCCATTATGAATTGGATACAAGATTAATAGCTATTATTTAATTCTTGACATAAAGAACAAAGAGAATTAGTAGGTCAAAGGTATAGCATATGAGGCATTATGGGCATTAAATTTGAGAGTCAAAGTATTCTGCTTTGCATAGACCTGAAGCCATAAAACTCAGAAGCAAACAAAGACCCTTGACATCAACCTCAGCAATGATTTTTGGACATGTCAAACATGAAGGCAACAACAGCAAGAAAAAAAATGGTACAACATCAAACTAAAGTCCTACACAGCAAAGAAAACTATCAACAAAATGGGAGAAAATATTTGCAAACTATATATCTGATAAGGGGTTATTTTACAAAATATTAAGAACTTGTAAAACTCAATGGCAATACACACACACACACACACACACACACACACACACACACACACACACATCTGATTAAAAGATGAGCACAGGACCTGAACAGACATTGTCCAAGGAAGACATACAGATGGTCAAAAGGTACCTAAAAGATGCTCAACATCAAAAATCATTAGGGAAATGCAAATCAAAACCATAGTGAGCTATTACCTCACACCTGCTAGAAGGGCTATGATAAAAAATACAAGCAATAGCAAATGTTGGTAAGGTGTGCATCATTGGTGGGAGTGTGAATTGGTACAGTTGCTATGGAAAATTATATAGAATTTCCTTAAGAAATTAACAATAGAGGGTCTATATGATCCAGCAATTCCACTTCTGGGTTTGTATCAGAAGGACACAAAATCATTATCTCAAAAAGATATATGTGTCCCCATGTTCATTGAAGCATTATTTACAATAATCAAAAGATGGAAGCAACCTAAGTGTCTATCAATAGATGAATGGAAAAAGAAAAAAATATATCCTGAACTTAGTGAGAGAATTGTGTGGTCGCCAGAGAGGATGGGGGGTGGAGGGAGGGTTATTGGCATGGGTGATTTGGTGAAAGGTAAGTGGAACATGTGTACGTATGGAGGGGCAAAAATGTAATCCCAAAATTGAAGTAACAATAAAAAAATTAAACAAACAAGAAAATCTTTGGAGAGAGAGAATTCCAGTGCCAGCTCAGGTATTTTTTGCTGTTATTATTTCTTTGACATTGCTCCCTGGGAGCCCAGCTAAGCATCATTGCCTGGCTCAGATTCTCAACTGAGTAGCAAACAGGACCCTGGTCTCTTGTCACTTGCTTTGACACCTGTCATAACTCATCATTTCCCTGTATGTTCCTCTAACCTATTGATCAAGTAGCCTACTCTTGACCCAGTCCAGGTGGTGTAACTCTGAGGAACTCAAGCAGAATCTCCTAGCCAGGGCACTTTTATACACTATATCTTGTTTTAGCTTTAAGTGTGTTCTGTCTACATCCCTGCTAGATCAGACTTTTACAATTGATCTGTTATTCTGAGGAATTTTTGTTTTATTTCCCTGGTAAAGTGTCCTAAGTTCTCTTGCTTACCACTACCAAGAGAGATTCACCTACAGTGCCATTTATCTATCCACCCAGCTCTATACCTCTATCTATTGATTAATCTATCCATACAGCTATTCTCATTTATCTTTCCATCTACTCCCATCCATCCATCCATCCATCCATCCATCCATCCATCCATCCATCCATCCATCCATCCATCCATCTATCCCTCCCTCCATCCCTCCATCCATCCATCCACTTTCAAAATATAGACAATAAATCCATATCTGACTCTGAGGAAGACACGACACAGGGCAATCACTTACACTATGATGTAGAGCCATTAAACTTTGAACTCTATCCCACTGATTGATCTTCAAACTATTTCACTGTTACCAGGAAGCAGACAGGTCAAAAAGGCAAAGGTCCCCCAAACAGTAAATCCCTGTAGATGTTCTTTATGTTCCAGGGCATTGAAACAAATGAACCCACACTGAGCCAAAAATGAACCCACCCTGTCTCTGAGCAACCCAGCTCCAACTCCAAAATGAATGCTGTAGGACCCAGACTTTCATTACCAAGGCAAAACCCCCAATTAGATGAGGACTTGACTGCCATTTTTTGAACATGTTACACATGGCCAGACACTATGGAGCCCGCGTCAGATGTCCCCGAGCTCCCCCCCACCCCCCGAGCATGCCCGCCATGCTGAGGTCCACTCTTCCTCACTCCTCCACCCCCCACTTTATGGTTAAAATGGAAGCCCCATTCCTGGGTTGTCCTGCTTGGTGCAGCCATGCCCTGTGCTCACCTTACTTGACTCAAGGAAATAAATCTGCTTGTTACAACCAAGTGTCCCGAGCAACTTGATGCGCCAGTGACTGAGCCTCCATGTAGAAGGGTCCCTTACTAACTCACACAATCTACCTGTTTGGTTCTTTGAGCATATGGTTGTTTAAGAAGATCAAAATGAATCATAAACCACAGGTCCTGATGGTGTCAATGAAATGATTTTTCTCCACCCACTCAAGATTCCTTCATCTAGAAATTTCTAGACACTTTGTGGTTCCATATGAATTTCATCAATATTCAATCTATTTCTTTGAAGAATGTCATTGAGATTTTTATTGTAATAGCATTGAATCTGTAAATTGCTTTTGGTATGATTGTCATTTTGATAATGTTAATCCTTCCAATCCATGAGCAAGGGATGTCTTTCCATTTTCTTGTTCCTCAAGCAAGTCTTTACAGTTGTTTATGAAGATGAACAAAAAAACATGTACAAAAAAAGCATCATTTCACCTTTTCAAGTGAAAATTTACACCTGACCTATTCATCTACTAATTAAAAATTTATTGAGAAACTGTACAAATCAAAACAAGTTGCTTCCCCTATCTCCATCCTCTCTTCAGTCATGGATTAGGGGCTTGGAATAAGTTCAAGGACAAAAAATGTGCAAGCAGATAGAATTCAGCCTTTTGTGAAAGGGATTTTTAGTGCTATCACTCATCAAGCTTTATTACGCTTCTGGTCAATTTCTAATTAAAGAAAACATGAATCGTCATATGACAAGGAGAGAAGGTGATTCCTAAGTCAGGCACTGAATGTCTTATCTCTGGAGTTCACAATCTGTCAAAAACAAATCTGCTAATTTTAACCTAGTTTTTTCATAGGATTTAATTCTCTCTCTCTCTCTCTCTTTCTCTCTCTCTCAGAAATCCCAAAAGTCCTTCCTGACTTTTTACTCTATTACTTGAAATCATTTTGGGAAAAGAAACACGTTGCAGATCATCTGGTGAAAAGATGACTAATGTTAATTTCATTTCAGGCTCTATAAATACAATTTTATATTGTTCTTTTGAGATGGATTTATTACTTTCAGATTTTTACTCTTGTATAGCATAATAATTGATCCCATATTTCTTAGATAAACTAGTAAGAAATATATCACTTTGATACAGTGTAACTCTATGGAAAAGAAACTATTTCTTTGTCAAATTCCAAACATAAATTTGTTTAATCAAATAGAGTTGGAAGACAGGTGAGGAGGGAGAAGGTTGTGAGTGATTGTGAAATAAAAATATGACAGATTTCATGTCAATGACCAATTAATAGAAATGCCACTTTATCAGATGACACGTGTCTCCATTTTATATAATTAAGTCTGTTCCTTAAACCAGATGTTCATAAATAAACTCTTGGTTTGTTTTATGTTTTCCCTCTATCGTATAAATTATATTTATGGTTCATTCATCCCTAGAACTTCCAAGCTGGAGGCAATCTTAAAAATAATTTAGTTAACTCCTCATTTTATATGTGAAGAAACTGAAGAAGACAATAGACATTGTCAGGGTGGCCTGAGTTACTCCTTAACCTTGTCTAATAGCCTTTACCTAATTCAAATTATACCATATTTACTCACATAACGTTATTTCTACCCTCCCCTGCTTTTAAGCAAATGTTTGTAATACATGAAGGGAAGAGACCAGAGAGAAATCCGTGAAAATTTTGTCAGTCTGGTAACATTCCTCAAGGTAGTATAAGACTCCCCACAATCTCTAATAGGCTCCTCTTTCTTGAATAAGGCTGTAAAAACTAGCCTGTGGTTAGTGGATCCCTATTCCTGTCTGTCACTACTGCATGCTAACTCCTCTGCAACCCACATTTGAATTATGCTCCTCACCTATTTTTGAAAACAAGAAGCAACAGGAAATGTTGTGGTATTGTCCAAGAAGATGGCACTGACGCCGCCGATGTTATTGGAAGGAGTATTTTTTATTTATTTATTTATTTATTTTTAATTTATACATACAAGCTGGGGTACAGGCCAGAGGCGTGGGGCGGCGAGAGGGTTCACCAGAGACAGAGTGGGGAGCAGAACAGGCAGATCAGAAATACACTGCTGAGGGGAGCAGCGGGCGAGGCAGGAGCGGTCTACCGCGCCATGTGGGATTCTCCCCGGCCGGGCGTCGAACTCGCGTTGCCGCTGCCGACAGCTCCACAGCGCAGCGCTCAACGACTGCGCCACCGGGGAGGCCCTCGAAGGAGTATTTATTTGTACAAAGTTCTCTTCATTTATTTATTGTCCTTTAGGTAACAGGTTTACAACACTGTATATCACTCTGGAGAGAAGGTTCACGCGCTTCTGAGACACATCAACTCACCCCACCACCAAAGCGCCCGAGTCCTTTGCCCTAGATCGCTGGGCCCCTGCCGCCCTCATCCCCATCTCACCCTCCTCCTTTTAGCAGCCTCCATTCTGCAGTCTTATTTCCAGTGCTTGTTTTAGTTTAGTTTTGTGAATTCTTTTGTTTCTCGGCAAGCCACATATGAGGATGATATTCTTGTGTTTGTCTCTCCCGACTTATTTCACTTATCCCCAGTCCCTCCAGCTCCATGCTTGTTGTTGCAAATGACAAGAGCTCATTATCTGAAAATATCTGAGTAGCTGTCCCTTATGTCTACGGGCCACATCTTCCTGATCTGCTCCTCTGACGCTGGGCACTTGGGTTATGGTAGCTCACAGTGACCTTACACTGTTTTGTACTTTGTGCTGTGAAAAAGTTATTTGAAGGGAAATTTAGCAAGTGGAGGTAAGACGTAAAATGGAGGGCCTCCCTGGTGGTGCAAGGGGTTAAGTCTCAGCACTGTGAAGCTAATCACAGCTACTGCAGCAAGAGTTCAATCCCCGGCCAGGGAGCTTCCCACATGGTGCAGCAGACCTCTCCTGTCTCCCCACTGCTCCCCTCAGCAGTCTATTTCAGTCAACCTGCCTGTTCTGCTCCCCACTCTGTCTCTGGTGAATCCTCTCATCCCCCACACCTCTGGCCTACACCCCCAACTCTTGTATGCATAAATAAATAAATCTTTAAAAAAAGAAGCAAAATGGGGCTAACTAGCAGAGGGTGGCAGTTTCAGGCAGTGGAAAGTGTTCTGTTCTAGAAGTTCAATCTGAGACAGAATTCTAAATTTGTTATTAGTGATGTGAGGCTGGGCTAGCCAGTTAAACTTCCTGGTACCAGTTTTCTTAAACTGATGAATGAGAAATTGATTAGATTAATAGTTTGTTTGCTAACTCAAAAGGATTCAAGGGCATGAATTAAAATGTGGATATAAAATGGTTAGGTATAAGACAGTGGGAGTTACATAATGGAGAGAGATATTTCAAGATCCTAGACATATTCAAATTCAAATTTATTTATTTATTTTAAAATATTTCTTTATTTATGCATACAAGAGCAGAGGTCCAGGCCAGAGGTGTGGGAGGGGTGAGAGGATTCACCAGAGACAGAGTGGGGAGCAGTACAGGTGGATCCACTGAAATACACTGCTGAGGGGAGCAGCAGGGAGATAGGAGAGGTCGGCTGCGCCATGTGGGTGAGCTTCCTGGCCGGGGATCGAACTCACGCTGCAGTGGCTGCAATAGCTTCAATAGTGCTGAGACTTAATCCCTTGTGCATCAGGGAGGCCCTCAAATGAAAATTTATTAAAAATATTTCACCAAGTATTGGTAAAGGACTGCATATACTGATGGTGAAAATACAAATGAGTGATATTGTTTTGGAAATCTCTTTGGTAGTTATAACCATCTTTATATACTTTTTCTAACTATTAAACTAGTATTTTAATTCCTGGGTAGACACACATAGAAATGAGTGCTTATGATTCAGTCATTCCACTTATAGGTATTTACCTGAAAAATACAAAATCACGAAATTGGAGAGACACAATCACCCCCATGTTTGTTTCAGCATTGTTTATAATAGCCCAGAGCTGGAAACAACCTAAGTTCTCATCAACAGGAAAATGGATTTAGGAGATGTGGTACATATATAGAGTGGAATACTACTCAGTCATAAAAAAGATAAAACCTGCCATTTACAGAACATGTATTGACCTACAGGGTATTATGCTAAGTGAAATAAGTCAGAGAGAGAAAGACAAATAGCAAATGATCTCATGTACGTGTGATAGAGAAAACAAACACATGGATTAACTAAGCAAAACAAAAATAAACTTTTAGGTTATAAGGTCAATTAGAGGTTATCAGAGGGAAGTGGGGAGGTATGGGTAAGTTAGGTTTAAGGGGACAAGTGTATGGTGAAGGATATAATTGTTCTTTTAGTGGTAAACTCAAGAAATATGTATACATGTTAGTTTTTAGTCATGCACACCTGAAACTTACATAATGCTATAATGCAATGTTATTTCAATTAAGGAGGGGAAAAAAAGAAATGAGTGCTTTATGTCCATCAAAAGACATATCAGGGATATTCATTCCAGCTATGCTCATGTATACAGAAGATAACATACTATATGATTCCATCTATGCAAGATTTAAAAGCAAACAAAACTAGTCATTGGGGATACTTATCAGAACAGTGGTTACCTTGAGTTCTTTTGGTTATTTAAGAGGCTTATAAGAAATCTGTGGGGATGTTCAGTATCTTCATTAGGATGTAGAGACATAGGTATATACATGTACAAAAATTCACTTGAGATTTGGACATTGCTGAATCTTAAAACTAGTCATTGAGAAAAAATGAAAAGAAAAATGCATAATAATAGCAAAAATAGAAAGCAGGACAGAGAGGGGGTGAAGAGAAAAGAAAAGGAGAGAGAAACATTTTGTGGGGCGAAAATGAAACCATCTGTAGATGAATTTCTGAGTAGATGGTCACTTTGCTGTGATCTCTACAATCCTCTTCAGCTATAATAGCCCATGATTGTTTGAATAAGGAAAAAGTAAGGCGGAATTCTGGGAATAGCAAAGGAAAGTTAACACTAGCTTTTATGATCCAATATTATGATTGTCAATGGACCCATTAACAAGAAAATGATACAAACTATAAAAATTCTAAATTGCTGTGTCAAGTTCCCACTTTCCTTACCGAAAGCTACAGTTACCTGGTGCATCATTACTCTGACTGTAAATTAGAAACCTCACTTTACTTCCTCCATCTGCAGAGACTACTGCTTAAAGAAGGCATGCATAAAATGTGTCTTACAATTCAAATGCAGTTGTACAAAATCTTACCACTTTGAGCCAAAATGAAAAGCTTCCCCTTGCTATTATAATCAGAACAAAACTCTGCGCCCACGGATTAGTTCTCTGTAGCCATTGTCACCAGAGTGATTCATGCTAAATGCTCATTCAAACATCTAAGAAACTTAGGAGCCTGTAGAATCAGCAGCCACTTCCTTGGTCTATTGGGTGGGGGGAGCTGTCACCCACATATTCAGTGATTATCACTTCTTCCCACAGATTCAAAAGTGACAGAAATTCACAATGTCCTGCTTGGTAAGAAATTATAAGGTTGAGTCATGATACTTGGGCATGACTATTTGTTCATTTGTATAAATCCGGGACCTCTGCATTGAAATAAGCACTCACTGGAGAAATAAAAGATTGAACTCAAAATATGGACCCAAGGTTTTAACTTCTCCCCTTCACTTAACTCTAAGTAAATGTTCCTGTACAGATGGCGAAAGTGAATACAGATCCAAGAGGTGTCTAATATGTGATACACAGACGTGTGGGGAATGAACTCATGGATGATAGTTTCATTGGATGTGCAGTGAAAGAAAAGACTACAGAAAAATCTAAATGGAGACTTGTCTTCCTCACAGATATTAAGATCTATGAGGTTTAAAAAGTTATCACTGCATCTTCAGCATCTAGACATGTAGTTGGAAAACTGGAAAGTCATAAAAAAAAAAGGGAGGGCCTCCCTGGTGGTGCAGTGGGTTAAGCTTCAGCATTATGAAGCTATCCACAGCCACTGCAGCGTTTGATCCCCGGCCAGGGAGCTGACCCACAGGACACAGCAGACCTCTCCTTCCTCACATGCTGCTCCCCTCAGCAGTGTACTTCAGTCCATCCGCCTGTTCTGCTCCCCATTTTGTCTCTGGTGAATCCTCTCACCATGCCACACCTCTGGCCTAGACCTCAGTTCTTGTATGCATAAATAAATAAATCTTAAAAAAAAAGGATACTCAACTGAATGAATTAAAAGTGGAGCAGACTGTAACAGTAGGAAGAGTCAGAAATTTCTAGATTCAAATCCCACCTCGCTGTGTCATATTGAATAAATTACTTTAGTATTAATTCTTAGGATGCTTATGAAGATTAAATGAATGTCTAATATCTGATACACAGAAAAAAAACTACATTAGCCCTACATTATCTGTATTCTGCTTATCATCCCAACTCTCAAAGAGTAAGTATACATTGATTTTAGGATATGAATCTTTATTTTGTTACATGGCAAAGGCAAGCCTATTTTAAAACTGGGCTTTTTAGTAGATGGCTCTTAAATGTTATAATTTTCTCAAGTGAAACAAGAGAACATTTCTGGAACACAAAGAATTTTCCATTTTCAGGTAAAATAGGCATGTGTTTTCTCATCCTACCAGAATTAAATATAGTGGCCAAAGTTTTAAAGGGAGAATATTCAATGTGGATGGATTTTAAAACTTCCCTAAATGTTACCCAGAGCCAGGAGGGATTGCTAATATCACAAAAAACAGAATGAATATACGGCCGGTTTCTGAGAAGTTAGAGAAAGGACAGAAATCAATAGAGTGAGGTTTAATCAAGATAAATGGAAAGCAATTCACTAGAGAAAGACTGAATCTGAAGGGGAAAAAAAGAATGAAAGCCAGAAAATTGTAGGTTTGGAGTCATTAATGTGGAAGAAAAAAGGGCTAAGGGGACAGTTGTCAAGAAATTTGATGTGAGTTTACAATGAGAAGTTACCACAAAGAATGTCCTATGAAAAATTATTCACTGAAATTATTCACTGGAATATATATATATATATGATCTGGGAAACACCAATCTTTTTAAAAAACAGAACATATTGTTGAGCCCATCTTTACAAAACACTGTTCAGTTATTTTGTGGTCCTTAGTTTTTGTTCTTGTAAATGTTTCTAGGATCTAAAAGAAAAATCCCCAATACAAAGAGCAACCAAAGAACACACTTAACTGGAAAATTATGAGCTTGTCACACGACTTCGGGCCACTGTTGACCCTCAGACATGCACCATCTCATCATTCTGCTCAACCTTTGCTGGCTTTCCCTCCTTTGAATCCATCTATCTCCCTCCACTCTCTGGTTACAGAAATTCAGTTCATTATCTAGACCAGCCTCAAATGCAATCCTATTGGTGAGGGTGTTCTTGAATTCTGCTGCTGCCTTCCACATGCCAGGTTACCTCAGTCTCACTTCCTTCCTCGGGGAAGCAATGGGTGGGGGAACGTACTAGAATAATGACAGGGTTTGACCTGGGCAGTGATGCCTATGTAGAAACTGAGATTTCAGAATCACCTACAGTTGAGAGATAACTCGGAATGAACATGATCACAAAGCAGAAAGCCCATCAAGAGAAGCTCTGGAGGATACAGGGATGGTTGGGGGAACGAATGACTCAACAAACCTTGAGAAAAACATGTTACGAGATCCCTGTGCCGATTATCGATGTATCGTCCTCAGCTCCAATATTCCAACCAGGGGGCTAGACAGTCAGACTAGATATGTAAATATAGTCTAATTGGGGGCCTCCCTGGTGGTGCAAGGGGTTAAGTCTCAGCACTATGAAGCTATCACCAGCCACTACAGCATGAGTTTCATTTCCAGCCAGGGAGCTTCCCACATGGCGCAGCAGACCTCTCCTGTCTCTCCACTGCTCCCCTCAGCAGTGTACTTCAATAGATCCACCAGTTCTGCTTCCCACTCTGTCTCTGGTGAAATCTCTCATTGTATACCCCCCCACCTCTCACCTACACCCCAGCTCTTGTGTGTATAAATAAATAAATAAATAAATAAATAAACAAAAATAAATAAAATAGCCTAATTGCCAGGTTACTTATATGGCAACCACATGGAGACTTATTAATCTTTGCAAGATTGGGAGCAATATTTTTTACTGTTTAAAGGCACAGACAAAAAGGGCAGGGGGAGTACAGTTGTCCCTGAACCACATGAGTGTTAAGGCACTGATACCTGCCCCAAAACAAACACCAGTAGAAAATCCATGTGTGAACTCTACATACATCTGACATACATCTCAGCAAAATCTTGAAAGACACATCCCTCAAAGCGAAGGAAGTGAAAGACAAGATAAACAGATGGGATTACATCAAAATAAAAAGCTTCTGTACAGCAAAAGAGACATTAACTAAAACTAACAGACACCCTACCAAATGGGAAAGATTTTTGCACACAATACATCTGATAAAGGACTGATAACAAAATTTACAAGGAACTCACACAACTCAACAAAAATAAAGCCAATAACCCAGTCAAAAAATGGGCAGAAGAGCTCAAAAGAAGCTCTTTTCT
>PVIJ01003538.1:96080-133309 GCA_004024925.1 Scalopus aquaticus
CATCACTTATAATCAAGGAAATGCAAATCAAAACCACTATGAGATACCACCTCACACCTGAGAGGATGGCACACATTAAAAATACAGGCAACAACAAATGCTGGAAAGGATGTGGAGAAAAAGGAACTCTTCTACACTGCTGGTGGGAATGTGAACTGGTCCAACCACTATGGAAAGCTGTATGGGGATTCCTCAAACTCCTAAACATGGAGCTCCCATACGACCCAGCAATCCCACTTTTGGGAATCTACCCAAAGGACACAAAAACACTAATCCGAAAGGATACATGCACCCGTATGTTCACTGTGGCACTGTTCACAATAGCAAAGGTATGGAAGCAACCCAGATGTCCAAAAATAGATGATTGGATCAAGAAGATGTGGTACATATACACAATGGAATACTATTCAGCATTCAAAGAAGATAAACACATGTAATTTGCAGCGACATGGATGGAATTAGAGGGAATCATACTCAGTGAAATAAGCCAGAGAGAAAAAAGAAACATATCAAATGGTTTCACTTATAACAGGACTATAGGGAAACCAAATAGGAGAGAGAAACTCAGCCGGGGGGGGGGGGGAAGGGGAGGATAAGGGCACAAAATGGAATAGAAAAGAACACAAGGGACCATGGAGATAGATCATGGGTGAATTGGTGGGTTACCCAAGGGGAATACAAAATGTAAAAGACATAAATAATAATAAAAAAGAAAAATAATAAAATAAATAAATAAATAAAGAAAATCCGTGTGTAACTTTTGACAACCCCAAAACTTAATGCAGTTTGAATACATCACTTGGGATCTCTGGGGGCCGGGGGAGGGGGTTGGTTTCATGATCTGAATCCCCACTCCAGAATCCACAGACACTCCAATGTCTTAAAGTCAGCATTTCCTATCCAAAGGTCCCACAGCTGAAGATTCAATCAGCTGAGTGAGCTGGATCCGTGTGTGCGGAACCGGAAACAGAAAATGTGCTGCCTGCGAGTGAAACTGCTCAGTTCAAAGCCATGTCCTTCAGGGTCACTATATTTCTAGTACTTCCAGGTGGCTGGTGCCTCACACAGGTGCTCACAGGTGTCCTACCCGGTTCTGCTGGGCTTGTTGCTGATGGAGACGCACCACAAATTTAGTTAATGTTCACCCCTTGCTCACAATATTTTGAGTTTTTTAATTTAACTTTTATTTTTTTAATTATTATTTTTTAAATATTGGGCCTCCCTGGTGGCACAACGGGTTAAGCGCAGCACTATGAAGCTATCCAGAGCCACAGCAGTGCGAGTTTAATCCCTGGTCAGGGAGCTTCCCAAAGGGCATAGCAGACCTCTCCTGTCTCCCCACTGCTCCCCTCAGCAGTGTATTTCAGTCGGTCCACCTGTTCTGCTCCCCACTCTATCTCTGGTGAACCCTCTCACCACTGCCCCACACTTCTGGCCTAAACCCCAGCTTGTATGCATAAATAAATAAATCTTTAAAAACAATTTTTTTTTAATATTGTGAAAGTGGACATGATTGGTTTTCTCTAACACCCAGGTACTTAAAAGTGGATACTGATTACCATAACTAACCAAAGTATTTTCATTTTTGAAAATATTTGCCATTTTTACTAAAGAGTTAGCACATATTTCACTGTACACATAAAAAGATGACAGGACAGCTGTGGACACCTCTGGCCTAGGGAGTTGATTTTCTGTCTATACCTGTGAGAAATGCTTGGTTCACTGGAAAAGACTGCTTATTTTTCTAAAAAGTTGATTTTTCTTCATAATTAATTTCTGACTAGTGGAGAACTTTTAAACATCATAATTAAAAATAAAATAGGCTGAATAATTTAAAAATCCATGCATTATTAAAAATAACCAGAATATCCATCTGTTGTGGTTAAATACATAATTTGTTTTAAATGTGAATATGAAAAATAGTGTGATTCAGAACACCAGCATGGGAAATGATGAAAAAAAATTTTGCAAATAGGCTTTCCCACCTGACTACTATTTTTGAAACCCTAGCAGGATATAAAAGGAAATTAGTATTTAATAAAGAGTTGGAAGGAATGAGTAGAGAGTTAAGTAAATCAAAGAGAGGATTTTAAAATATGAATGAAATTGCATCAACAGAATTTTGTAGAAGAATATTAATCAAGTCTACTAAGTGAGTTCTGAAACATTTTGTACATTTTAAATGGTGTTGATTCTTCTAGGTAATGATGCTCCATTATAAGAAGAGTAAATATTTGGATGACACAAGATTAAACAATAGATTGTCTGAATTGGCCTTGCTCATTTGACTTGCAAGATAATATCCCCTGAATTGAGAATCCTATATTAATATTCATTTTGAGTTTTGAAGTGCTAAATTAGGCTATGCATCCGGACTAAAATGTAGTAATGCACATTTGGAAGCACAAAAACCAACATTTATGGCACTAGGAAACAAACAGCAAAACCCATGAGAACCAGAAAATTTTAATTTCAAGGGCTCCGGCGGAGAAGGCTTGATAATGAGAATGATATCTATGTAGACACACACACACACACACACACACACACACACACACACATATATATAATGAGACTGAAAATACTTGATAATGGGATTAAGAAAAACAAAGAACCAACCACAAAAGCCCTGACTGTCCAGGAGAAGCACCACGTTTCTTGGTGGCACAAATATTAGAAAGTAAAAAGCCAATTAGTTAGACGACTAAGCAACATTTAAAAGGTGTTCATAAAACAAAGCAAAAACAAACTCTTAGATGGAAAAAACAAAATGGGGGTTACTAGAATGGGGGAGAGGTGGGTAATTCGGTTCAGAAGAGGGTAATTGTGTGATGATAGATACGTACGAGACTTCAGCTGACAAGCATCATATAATAGATCCAGAGTCAGAGCATAATATAATAGATACCGATATTGGTATGTAAGTCTGTATACCTGAAACCTAGGTCAGATTATAAACCAACATTACTTCAATTAAAAACCATTGTGCACTAACCACTTTCATTCTGTTTTAGTAAAAGTCATGTATTTTAGAAATCACATTTCCAATATTATCCATCAGTTCTTTGTCCTAATAAACTCAAAGCAAAATATGCCTCTCAGTAACTGAATACATTGCTATAGCAATTGTGAGCACGTCACCGCCTTCTCATCTCCAACAAAGATGTCTCCAACCATTGTAGGTTTTTTTTGTAAGGATTTATATCATTTATTTATGCATACAAGAACTGGGTTGTAGGCCAGAGGGGCAGGGGGTGAGAGGATTCACCAGAGACAGAGTGGGGAGAGGAACAGGCCGATCCACTGAAATTCACTACTGAGGAGAACAGCGGGGAGACAGGAGAGGTCTGCTGCACCCTGTGGGTCAGCTCCCTGGCCGGGGATCGAGCTCATGCTGCAGTGGCTGGTCACAGCTTCATAGTGCTGAGACTTAACCCCTTGCACTACCAGGGAGGCCCCAAACACTGTAGGTTTTTATAAAGCATATTTTTTTCATTCAGATTGAAAATAGTTTTATTACTTAAATAAATTCCTGCTTGGGAACTTATTGACTAGAAATGTTGTTTAGCAGAATCACTAAAATGTTAATATCAAGGACTTTAACGAATTTTTTGATAGATGTAGCATCTTCCAAGATCTATTGAAAGATGATTAGAGACCTTTATTATGGTGCTTCTTCACCCTAATATTTTTGTGATGGTCAAACATCAGTCTCTATTCTTTTAAAATTTCTACACTTAGGGCCTTCCTGATGGCCTAGGGGTTAAATCTCAGTGCTGTCACTACTATAGTCTGAGTTTTATCCTCACCAGGAAGCTTCCCACATGGCATAGCAGACCTCTCTTGCCTTGCCCGCTGCTCCCCTCAGCAGTTGTTTCAGTAGACCCACCTGATCTGCTCCCCACTCTGTCTCTGGTAGATCCTCTCACCCCCACACCTCTGGCCTCCACCCCAGACTTTCTATGCAGAAAAAATTTTTAAAAAACTAAAATTTCTACACTCACTACAATTGATTTAAGGGTAAGTTTTTTAGGTTCACCAAACAACCTTGCAACTTGACTTTCTTTGCAACAATTTTGTAGGGAAAAATAGGAGGAGCCAAAGATTTGAGTAATGGTTCCACTCGGAGGTCATGTTTCTCTCTATAAATCAATAAATCACTATTCTTATTTATATGTTAGTTTTGTGAGCTCAGCTGATGTGACTGTCACCCTCTTTTTATAAATGAAGCAACACTAACTCCCATTAACTTCCAAGTCCTCTGACTGTGGCAAATTAATTAAAGATTTGTCACCCTATAAAGCTTCTTAGAAGTTGAAAGGGAACTTTCCTTAGTCAATTCCACTCCTTTTCCTGTAGATAATTGTGATAGTGACATAATCCCTTACCTATTTGAATCTGCAACAGGAAATAAAATTCTGAGGGGAAATGACTTATCCCTGTTCAATGGTATAGAGGAATGAGGAATGGGACAATCTATGTAAACGTTTTGAAACTAAGTATTCAACAGATAAAAATTCAAATTCTTCCTGAATCTTGGCTCTGCTTAAGGCATTTCAACATCAAAAGATATACTGCATTGGAGAACGAAATCAATATCAGTTTGAAAAGCCCAAGTGAAAACATCTCAAATGAAGTCTGGCATTCAATAGAAACTTCACAGCTATGGCCTTCTAATTGTCCAGTGAAAGGAAATACTGAGCCCTGACCTTCTTTAGATCACAGACCATTAGGAGAGTTCTGTAGCTGTGAAAAAGAAAGAATGAAGCAAAATAAGAAATGGAACGGCCCCCTGAGAAGCAATGGTGAGTAAACAAAAAATGATCAGAATAAAGCTCCCAACATATCATAACATAAAGTTTTAATATGTATTTTCTAAAAGTAAGCACAATAATAAATCACTTAGTCTGAGTGATATCCTGTTCTCAGAGATCTGTAATTGTCACGGACCACGTGTGCTATATAAAGTGCACATGTGTGTTGAGACTTTGTCTTGGAGAGTCCCTTTGGTTTGAATTTGTAAAAGAAATCTATAATTCTACTTATGGGAAAGTCCTTAAGGTGCCTGTTTAATATTTCCTTATATTTTTTATTTAGGCGTCTTTCAAAGTTTTATGATTGGTACTTTTTTGATTCTAATTTGTCCCATTTCTTTTTTCATATCTTTTAGCTGATGCAAAAAATACTAAAAACAAACAAACAAAACCTAAATTTCATTATTATTATAAATATTTAAAGAAAAGAAAAACAAGTTCATTTTTATTGATGTATAACTGACACATAACATTATATTAGTTTCAGGTTGGACAACATGAGTAAATATTTGTATACACTGCAATATTGTGTCCACCATAAATGCAGTGATCAGCTATCACCATACAAAGCTACAGTTTTTTTTTTTCTTGTGATGAGAATATTTAGGGTTTCATCTCTTGGTAACTTTCAAGTATGTATGACAATATTACTGACTGTAGTCACACCCTCCGGATATGGGTGAGGATGTTAGAGCAGAAAATCTCTTCTGTACGTGCCAGAAGTACACATTTGGTGAGTCTGAAGAACAATCTGACAACATCTAGCAGAGCTGAAGATGCATACACTCTATGGTCAGCAATCACACAGTTGTACCATGAGCTGAAGGACGGACAGACAGACAGACACACACACACACACACACACACACACACACACACACACACACACACAGAGGAGTATTCATTACTGTTATCTGCATATTGAAGCAAGAGAAATATCGATTGCATCATTAGAAGAAGGTATGAATTGTCATCTATTCATTTAAGTGAAAAATACTAATAGTAACTAAGGTGAATCAACCAGAACTGCCTGTATCAGTGTGCATAAATCTCAAAAGCAAAGATATAAGTGCATAAAGCCAGGCTATATAAAGAGGAGACAGTTTTATGTATTTTGGACACTTGTAAACAATACTATGTAGCTGAAGGCTACACACTTTACAGTCAGAGTGTAGAAACAAGAAAGGAAGGAGTGATACAAACTTCAGCGGTGAGCAGTGGAAAGCAGAGAGGTGGACCATTTTACCTCTAACATTTTGATATTTTAGGGGGCACTCCCAGATCATTATATGACTTTCTACATATTTTGCATGACTGAAAATATTTTATAATAGAAAACAATCTCATTAGGCTATTATTTCTATAGTGTTTTTTGCCTCATGTAACACAATTTATTTCATAGGTAGTTAATTCTGTCTCTTAAATATGATACAACTACTTTATTAGGATTTTTTTAAAATATGTATCTTTCCAAAGTCTTTAGTTTGTTTATACAAATACATACACAAAGATAGAGTTTGACTTGTTTTTTAAATTATAAAAGGCTATGCTTATTATACTTAAACTTTTTTATAGCTATTTTATTTATTTTTGTTATTCATATCTTTTACATTATTGTGTGTTCCCTATAAGTTACCCATCACCTGTTCACTCGTGGAGCCATCACCATAGTCCCCCGTGCTCCCCTCTTGCCCCCCCTCTTGAGCCCTTCCCCTCCCCTCCTTCCCTGCTGAATGTCACTTTCTTATTTGGCTCCCCTATATTTCTGTTATAAGTGAAACCATTCGATAATTTTCTCTTTCTTTCTGGCTAATTTCACTGATCATGATCCCCTCTAGATCCATCCATGTTGCTGCGAATTGCATCCGATTTCTCCTTTTCATTTGCAGTGAAAGGTACAAAACATGAAAATGTACTAATGTAACTTTGAAGAACCACTACAGAAAAATATTTCATTGTTCTCTGATGATGCTCTAAGTTTCGGTCCCCGGAAGGCCAGAATTCGGTTTTCCTTCACCTCACCCTTCCAACCTTCACCACTTGGGACAGTTCCACAGTTAAACACAAACATACCAAAACAGACTCTAGACATTATTTTTAGGTAACACGATCCACATAAAATTAGACAACAATCAAACAGGTGAGATATATCTCTTTTCCCAATATCCTTTTCTCCCCACCTTCAAGCGCTGTCTTCTAAAAGTTTAAGCCACGAGAGTGCCCAAACTTGCACACTTCCAAATATTCTAAGATTATCACCCCTATGCCAGGGAATGACACCAAGTGGCATGATTACGGCAGTAGGGTTTCCCAAGAGGAGAGACCACAGCACAGCACAGGCCTGTGTATACTGTGTATGAACAGAACACCTTAGGGCCCAAGCTTTGAGAGGGATGAAGTCAATGATCTATTTAACACTTTGTGTGCTGGTGCCCTTTCAATTTACCAGCCCTTGGGGCCGGCCATTTTCTGTGCCACAGCATGAATGGTAGAAGCATTCAATAAAACACACACAACTCCTGAACTACTGGATATTAAAAAAAAACGTTATATCTCTCATAAAACACCTTACACTTTCACCAAAACAATGTGTAAAGCTACTAGACTGAGCACAATCAAAGAAATAGCTCCTAATAGTTCCAAATAAATCCACCGTGGCGTGAAAAACCGGAGACTAGATGAACACATACTGATACTGGTGACAAAAACACGTCCTAATCGTGAGCGGACCACAAGGTGTTAAATGTCAATCAGCTGCACTTTTAGCAGTGAAATTGGACTTGGTAAACTCTAGAATCTTTCCCAGCTCTAATACTCACAGAAGTCTACTTTATTATCCCAATCTGTGATATTGTAAGCTATTACCAGGTAGTGATAATAAAGAGAGACAGAAATTTAAGAGAATTAGTCATGGAATCTTTTTTAAAGGACCGCATATAGGACTAGAAGACTGAAACAAAAGGTCCAGAACAATAGACAATAAAATATGCATTACACTGTTAATTCTTCAAAATGACTTGCTTTTATTGATATTAAATTACATGTATTGGGCACCTTTATGAACCTTACCTTGCAGTCTTGGAAAGTTGAAAGGTACACATAATCATCCCTATTTTATGATGAACTAAAGACTCAGATAAAGTTAGGAAAATATCAAAGGTGCCCTGATAATAGAATGAGTTAGTTTAGTTCAGGTTGTCTGGATGTAGATGAGGTTTGACTTACCAAGGAGACTATTATTTCCTGCCTACAGTCTATGTACTCTTCACTTGGGCTCTTACTATTTATTTTAAATCAGAGAAGTAATCTGGGATTACTTGCCTATGACAATAGCAAACATAGGATTGACAGCAAGTCTGCTCTTTCTTAACCCCTTGCCACTCACTGTTCTTCATCATTTGGGATCATACTACATGCATTATTCTGTGACCTCTTGCTAATGTGAGAAAAAGATCTCCTTGTACCTTCCTATCTATTCATACAACCTATCTCAATATTCCACATCATGATTTATCTAAACATTCCCTTATCTCTTGGCACAGTCCAGTTTGTCCTTATAAACAATGCTGGAATGGGGCCTTTCTGGTGGAGCAATGAATTAAGTGTGGAGCTGTCGGTGGCTGCAGTGCAAGTTCAATGGCTGCCCAGGGAGACTCCCACATGGCGCAGCACACCTCTCCTGCCTTGCCCGCTGCTCCCCTCAACAGTGGATTTCAGTCAATCTGCCTGTTCTGCTCCCCACTCTGTCTCTGGTGAATCCTCTCGCTGCCACACGCCTCTGGCCTGTACTCCAGCTTGTATGCAAAAATAAATAAATATTAAAAAAAAAAAACAAAATGAACAATGCTGGAATTAACGTTTTGTATGTGTCACTTTGACTTCCCTATGCAAAATATCGATAACTCCAAAGGACAATTTCCTAGAAGTGAGGTACTGTGTCCTGCGATCTCATAAACTCTAAACCCTATTCTCCCATCTTATTCATCAAGAATTACTTAATTTTCCGGGCCTCCCCGGTGGCGCAGTGGTTGAGCGCTGCATTGTGGAGCTGTCGGCAGCAGCGACGCGAGTTCGACGCCCGGCCGGGGAGAATCCCTCATGGCGCGGCAGACCTCTCCTGCCTCACCCGCTGCTCCCCTCAGCAGTGTATTTCTGATCTGCCTGTTCTGCTACCCGCTCTGTCTCTGGTGAGCCCTCTCACCACCCCACGCCTCTGGCCTGTACCCCAGCTTGTATGTATAAATAAAAATAAATCTTAAAAAAAAAGAATTTATTAAAAAAAAAAGAATTACTTAATTTTCCTGTTGCTTTCCTCTCTCTCTCTCTCCCCTCCCCCTCCTAATAGTTTCTTTCCTTCCCTCTCTATTTTCCTTGTGGATATTTTCATGGACGACCTGCTTTGCTTATGCTTTCTTGTTAATTTCTGCCCCTGTATCTTCAACTCTAAAAATTGCTTGGTATAAACTGTTATTGCAGAACTTTTGTCTTAAAATTTAACATTAAAAATGATTATTGAGCAAAATAGTGCTATGTGCTAATGGTTTATATTTCACGAACAAATTCATACTTAAAATGATTTGAAGTTTTTTAACTTTACAAGCATTGCGGAAAAATGACAAATGAAAAATTTCCCCTGGGTGTAAAATATCCATTGGTAGAGGTGAATATTTTTTGAATTCACAGAATTTTAGAAGTGATTGGGTCAGATTCGTTGAATTTTAGCTCTGCAACTGATTGGTTGTTTGACTGGGTAAATCATTATTTTTTACTGCCTTCATATCCTGAATTTAAAAGAATAGCAGTAGGAATAATAATAAAAAATTCTTTTCAAATTTGATCTAAGACAGCCATTTCCAATGTGATTTCACTCTAATCTAAAAAAAAAAAAAGATTTCATGGTCAAGTTTACATAAGAAACTCGAGTAGTTTTGCAGATTCTTATTTTCTTGCAGTTTTCAGATGTTTTAATATATGAATTCTTTTGGGAATCTAAAAATCAGGAAATAGTTTGAAGCAGTTCCTACATTATCTAATTTCCAAATCCTATTTCCTGAAAAGAATGTTTCAGAGGACTTAAGCTGTGAAGAACATGTTTTTGGGAAATACCTATTTAAGATTTAAAAATAAAGATACAAGATTTCTGGACTATTTTAGATCGTCAATTAATGTTTCTATTATTCTTACCAAACAACTTTTCATATATGAAATAGAGGCAGGTGATATAGGAGAACTAAAGGACATCAGAGAAGAGGGAAAGCAAAGAATAATAATGAATAACGAACCCCTCTCCCAAAAGGTTTTAGGAGAAGCTTTATCCAATAAATGCATCTTAAACTGTAGCAAAGATTTAGAGAGTTTAGAAAGTGAATGTCAGTGGCATTAGTTTTCAACACAGACATATTGAATTTCTCCTGTCTCTTCCATCATGGTCTCATGTGGGAGAATATTAGCTCGAGAGTAAAGAGCTCTAAATACTCTTTAGGCACACAAAAAAGTAATAGAACAGTGACCTCAGTGACAAGGAATGGGGCAGACAGTACGTACACAGGCATGTTGAGAATGGGATATTGAAAAATGAAATTGGAAAGTGCTATTTATTCCTAGGGTTTGATATATTTATGTGTTTTTCCTCCCACACATTGACAAATTCTGGTGAAATAATGATCTCTGTTGATAATTTATTAATTCAGGGCATTCGTTTTAAATACAGTAGGAGTCTATGGATTCCTTCTGGTAGCTTCTAATTGTCTGGTGCTTCGGATATTATTCTATTGATCGCTCTCTTCCATTGTGTGTCCCAAAGGCAGAGAAGGGCAAACAGCAATCATGAAATATGAATGAGATGCCTCATTAACCTTTGGGCTTTTGAGTACTTGGAAACATCTAATCTATGTCATAGGCAAGAAAAGCCTGGAAGCTCTGCAGGGGGTTCAGGGGAGAGAGGAAGGACAGTTTACTCTGCGGTTGGTGAAATGCTTCATGCCCAGTGCTGGCGTGGTGCCTGGCCTGAGAGCAGCATCCTGCCTCAAACTGGAGATGCTCACATTTCAGCAAACATAAATGTGAAACCAGATTATCAGGCATCTCGCCAAAGCTCTGATTTGGTGATGAAGGCAGATTTCAGGAATTTGCATTTCCCTTGGTGACTCCTACAGGTGACCTGTGGACCACAGTTTGGGCACCTGGCTAATTCGACCCACTCAATAAAGGGGGTGACACTGACAACATTGACATTTCTTGTGGTTTTATCAGGACATCTGGAATGGGTTATATGTTCATATGGAATAAACCTCAAACCAAAGTACATGATATTGAATTATGGTTATTTATTTTTTTATATAAGCTGGGGTACAGGCCAGAGGTGTGGGGTGGCGAGAGACTTCACCAGAGACAGACTGGGGAGCAGAACAGGCAGATCAGAAATACACTGCTAAGGGGAGCAGTGGGCGAGGCAGGAGAGGTCTGCCACACCATGTGGGAATCTACCCGGCTGGGCGTCGAACTCGCATCACTGCTGCCGACAGCTCCACAGCGCAGCGCTCAACCGCTGAGCCGCCAGGGAGGCCCTATGGTTATTTTATCTGAATCATCAGATGTTATTTTGTCAACAAAGAGGTTGTCATTGAGATCAGTTAGGGTTTTTTTCTTCAAAACTTACATTGGCCTTGTCATCATAATTGACAGGGTGTAAACACAGTGTGTATGAACATTATGTCATATACTATGGAGATAACACAAGAGTTTAACAGTTTTCAAATACTAATAGATATGCTCTACTGTTCTGGAATTGGCTATCTAGGACATTAAAATAAAAGTAGACAATGCTATTATGAGTCCACGAGGTGATAAACAGATCAAAACAATCGCACAAGAAGACAGGAAGCCCTAGCTATGCAGGGGGCAGGTGGAAATGTTTAAAGGAACAAGAAAGAGAAAATTGCCGGCAGCCATCTGTCCTGAAGCAATGTGATTTTCCTTCTGGTTCCTCAGAAACCACCCAAGGAGTCTTGGATTGGTGCGAACTGGGCTGGTGAATGATTCCACTCAGTTTCCTGGGTCTCAGAATTCCCAGTCATTCCATAGCTTTCCCGTCTACAGACAAAAGCTTAGCTAATTTTTCACATGTGCTACTCTCTCATACCACAAAGACAAACACCTAGTGTTGTCTTTTATCCTCTTCTTCCTACCCCTTGCAGGTCCTGCCTGATCCTCAGGAAAATCCATGTTCACCTTCACCTATCTCTGCTCACTCGAGAAGGTCCAAGCATGATTTAGCAGGATTGTCCAGCATAAAATCATGACAGAGCTGCATATTTTAACCAGAAAAATTTATACATTTTCAAATATTTGATAGAATAATCAAAAGCAACAGTGTCATCATCAAGATTTAAATGGCTTTGTAAAGGCTTTAGCACATTCCAGAGGCCCTAAAGTCACTTTCATCTACCAGCTCATCCTCCACTAATTAAAATTCATTTGCCTTCAGGAGCCACTTTCAAGATAAACTATGTTCATTCTATTATTTTGCACGTTTATTCTATACCTGAGTTGTAAGTTTTACACACACACACACACACACACACACACACATCTTGATTTGTTTTAATACATTAAATTTAGGATAAACCAGATTATCTTGTGGGCAGTTCAAAGATTTTGATCCATTGAAAACAAAGACTGTAGGGTAACACCTTTCTACTTCTAAAAACTGTCTCATAATGAATTTCTAAACATAGCACAGGACAAAAATCTTAGGGAAGGTCATGGAAATCATCTAAGAGCCCCCTTTTTCTACAGAAACTGAGGATCTGAGAGGTTAGCGTTTCTATCACTAATTACTTGCCCAGATGTCCGCCCAAACTATCTCCTCTAACATGATTTCTTTACACTGTGCCTTAAACATTTGTCCATTGGGTTTGTCTATGGGGGAGTTGTGTTAATTATTGAATGCATACATCAAGCATTTGTGGCAATTAGGTGGATGAGCTCAGCACTAAATATATGAAATACCAAAATGAGGAAAACAAAATGGTTTCTGTGGCAGGGCCTTCCTGGTGGCACAGTGGTTAAACGCTGTGCTGTGGAGCTATCAGCAGCGGCGATGTGAGTTCGAAGCCTGGCCGGGGAGATTCCCACATGGCGCAGCAGACCTCTCCTGCCTCGCCCGCTGCTCCCCTCGGCAGTGTTTCCGTCCATCTGCCTGTTCTGCTCCCCACTCTGTCTCTGGTGAACCATCTCGCGGCCCCACATCTCTGGTCTGTACCCCAGCTTGTATGCATAAATAAATGTATCTTCAAAAAAACCCACAAAATGGTTTCTGCTCTTCTACTTCTCACAAAGAGACTTACAGTATCTATTTTTTTTCAGCTAAAAGTAATATGCATCTGATGTCTTTGTTCTCAAGCAACCATCTTAAGAGTCTAATAACGAATAAATCCATGTTGATACAAAATTATAAAAAGAACCCTGTGTAGCGTTTATCATGCCACCAGTTGAAGAATATCTGTGTTATTTCCAGTTTTGGGTGTTCAAAAACAAAAATTATGACTATTCATGTAAAGGTATCTGTATGAAAATAATTTCATTTTTTAAGGTAAATGCCTAGAGAAGGGATTTCTGAGTCATAGTGCAAGTTTAACTTTTAACAGTATGTTAAGTTATCTTCCAAACTAACTGAAACATTTTACGTCCCTACCAGAAAGTGGGATGAGAATTCCAGATGTTCCTAACCCTTCCAAGTGGATGATATTGCCAAAACAACAACAACAACAACTAGCGATTCTAAAATGTGCATGGTGGGCCTCCCTGGTGGGGCAAGGGGTTTGAAGCTATCGGCAGCCACTGCAGCAGAAGTTCAATCCCCAGCCAGGGAGATTCCCACAGGCACAGCAGACCTCTCCTGTCTCCCTGCCATTCCCCTCAGCAGAGTATTTCAATAGCTCTGCCTGTTCTGCTCCCCACTCTGTCTCTGGTGAATCCTCTCACTTCCCCCACTCCACCACACCTGTGGCCTACAACCCAGCTTTTGTACGCATAAATAAATAAAAATTAAAAAAATAAAATGTGCATGGTGGTATCTCATTGTGGGTTCAGTCTATTAATGCAATTGAGCACCTTTTTATATGTTTATTTGTCACCTGTATATCTTCTTTGGTGAAATGTCAAAATCTTTAGCACTTTTTTTTTAATCAGGTTGCTGGTTTTCTTATTGTTGAACTTTGAGAGCTTCTTAAGTCTTTAAAAAGACTTTGTATTGACTTATCTTCAAGCTTATTTTTTTTTTCTTAGCAGTGTCATATCTACAAAGATTTTCTTCATTGCAGTTACTCATTTATAACATTTCTCTTTCTTTCTCCATCCCTGTTCCTCTCTTTCCTTCTTTCTCTTCTCACCTCCCTTCCTTCTGCAATTTAATATTTATTGTGAATCAACTATATGCCAATATTTGAAAGTATGTGAATGATGATAGAGTCTTTCCCATCAGAAATCTTGTAGCTTAAAGACCAGTAAAGAGAGAATTATTATCTGGTAAACAGAAATAGACAACTGGAGATGGAAAGATGAAGAAGATGACCTAAGCATCCATGGGCATTTATACCCAATGGAGCTTTGCAAGACATGTAGGACTTACCACAGCAAAGAAAAATAAATAGGATGTCTGTTATTTCATTGTGTCCAGGAACAGTCACATATATATATATATCAGAAAATTGAATTAAAATATATATTCTCTTTTTTATATTTTATCCAACGGCTAGTTTTATTTTCATATTTACTTTCTCTTCTGGGTGAAGAGATAGAACAGTGTGAAGACAAATAAGCTGATTCTAGGGGACAGAGACCTTTCTCACCACAAATGAATGTGTTCACAATCTAATGTACAGATTTTTTATTTTTTGATTTGTAGTTGAGTCATTGGGTCCATGAGGTCAGACTATTTTATGGGGATAAAAATGGGGTTTTGTATACAGGCAAAACTATAGAATGTTGGGTACAGATTCAACATTTGAGGCCAAATGAGTGTCCTTTCTGCCACCCATTATCATCTACTTTGCAGACTAGCGTTCTCACAGAAACCCATGAGGAAAACATTCCTTCAGCACAGAAAGAGAGGTCAGTTGATCAGCTTGTACTAATGGCTGCTATTCTATCGATCACTGAGACAAAAAGAAAATGGAATCTCTGTCTAAGAAAGAGAACCCAGTTATAGATTCAAAAAGTCTGTGGGAGAAAAAAAAATCTTGTAAACTAAAAATGATTCTACTTTAACTCCCAGGTTGAACAAGAGAACATATGTAGGATAGGGAAGAGGGGTGAAGAGGGAGGTTATGAGAATGAATACTTTATACATTTTACTGATCAAAAAGCTAACTCCTCATTTCAGCCCACTGGCAGAATGGAAAATATGGCAATTCAAAAAAAATCTTTTTGAGATATTTGGCCTTGGGTAAAATATAAAGCAGGTTTTCCATTACAGTTCTCTGTTAGGGCAAATCAATTCACTAAAATACTCATGTTCCTTGAAGTATTGATGTCCTTTTTATTGGACAAGGGGTCCTTATCTGCCAAGGCAAAAAGAACAAAGAGTAATCTATCTCCTTAAGTTAGGAGAGTCTAACTTAAGGACTTGAGGACCAGGCACTCACGAAGTTTCTGTTATTTTTTCTTCTTGAAGCAAATATGCATTGTCAAAGCACTTTTAGTAATTAACTCTAGTACAGTGCTTGGTATATAGTGGCATGAAAGGTTTCTCAAATGCGTCGCTATGCAAATAGATGCTAGTGACACACAAGTTCCTTTATTATTTTAGTTAATTATTGTTTTCATCATCCAGAAACTTTATCTTTAATTTCATAAAAATATTTGAGAGACTATATAGAAAGTCCAAAGGAATATCCTGGGGCCATTATTAGGCATTTCAGTTTATTTAGGTCTTAATTAAAATTTTATTGCACTTAAAATTGCTTTAATTTTTTCTAGAAAAAATCATGTAGATGACTGATTTCCCTTGAAGCTCAATTAGCTATAGTGTATTTATTTTAATTTTGATATAAAAGATAAACTTTTGCAAATTTTAATATATAAAATTAAATGGTTTTGAATTTCCAAGTTTTAGTATTATTACTTGGATTTATTTGTCATTTGGAAATTTTGCATAATTCATTATAGTCATGTTTTCTATTTCAAGTTCACTGTTAGGAATGAACACTCTTGGTAACTGTAATTTGGTCAAAGCTATTTCCCTTAAAGATGAATCAATGATGTTCCATTCACTTAGCTAGTCTGAAAAATCGGTATTAGCGGTTTTACTGATTCCTTCAAAATTTTTTGACATAAAATAAACACGCTATAAAATTCATACTTTTAAAGTATACCATTCAGGATATTTTAGTATATTCACAAAATTATGAATTCTAGGACATTGTTATTACCCCAAAGAGAGGATCCATACCTAGTAGCAATATTACTCTCCTTTCCTCTCTCCATACAATCCCTGGTAATTGATTTCTATTACGGGTTTCTTTATTCTTGAAAATTCAGTCAGTGGAATCACATAATATGTAGCCTTTCATGTCAGGCTCCTTTCACTCAGCATAATGTTTTTAAGGTTCATTTATGTTAAGCATGTGTTAGTACCCCCCTCATTCCACTTCATGGCTGAATAATATTCCATTACAATGGAATTAACAAAGCATGGAAGTGAGGATTTCAAATAAACTGTAATCTCATTTCTAAGATGAGAAGTATGGGTGATGTTTCACTATTATACACACTCCTCCTGGAGTTGAAAGGAAACATGATGGTTTGAGGTTTTCAGAGTCAGCAGAGATGAGATACTGAGATACAGAGTATCTCATCTGTTTGGGGAATTAATCTTGGACATATGGACACTTTATCCTGTGAGAGGGAGAGTCAAAGGAGTGGATGGGAGGGAAAGAGAAGGGCTGGAAAAAACTGGGGCCTGATGACAGGAAGCCAGATGCTTTTCAGAAGATGCAAAGAGGAGAGATGTGTACGTGATTTTGAAATAACTGTTGAGGGAAACAGTTGAGGTTATAAGCCGCAAATTTAGTATATAACTAATCTGCCTAATGTTGAGTTTTATCCATCAAAGTTCAACAGTCAAGTATTGGGGACAGAGAAATAATATTACTGGATCAATTCTACTTTGTTATGTTGTTTTTAGAAATAATATTGTGGGAGAACACAGCTATAGGAATTTGAGATGATCAGCAAGAGAAAATTCCACAGAGCTGCATGGAATCTAGACTAAAAATAAAGGAATAGAAAACATTGGCAAGATGTTGATTTGGGGAAAAATGGAAGAAGTTAAGGGACTGGAGATATCAATGACTGTAGAACATGTATGAGACATGGAAATAATGGAACTGAAGTGCTGAAAGGGTTGAAAGTTGTGATCACAGGGTTAGATATAGATCAAAAGTTTCAGAACAGTTTTGAATGATGCCAAGGTCATACCAAGGTCATCTTTATAAGCAGTGAAAGAATGACTGCAGTAAAGAGCGATGTGAATTCAGGCTACTTGATAAAATTAGGGAATTAATTAATTATTAGGTTGAATCACTCAGATGAACCTTCACACACTCTCATTTCAAGATTAAAATAAACCTATGGAGTATTACTATCTTTATTTTATAGGTGAGAAAATTGAAGTTTAGGACTTAAAAACCTACTAGGCCACATCATTAATAGTAAGTGACAGAGTTCTATTTAAACACTAGTTTCTTGAATTCAAAACCGATTTTAAAAACCACTTTATTATACTGTCTCATTAGATGGACAGAGATGTTTCCATGTGGGTGCTATTGTACACTGCCTTGCTTCATCTCCACAAGTATTTCATATAAAGCTATGACTCTGACTTAAGTTTCTTAAGACACTGATACAATAAAATGAACATCTTTTGGCACCTTGATGAGAATTTCATTCAGAAGCATTTAATTTAAAAAGTTCATTTAGTACACAATCTAGGCACTTACGGTGCGGCACAACCTGAGTAGCATGTGATGAAAAATTAATAAATTACGGTACCCACTTTCAAGGAATTCCAATCCTACCCTATTTGGCTTAGTTAACTAAATAAATTCAAGAAGACATTACAGATTAAAATTAATAATATATTTCATATAATCTATGTAATATAATAATTTGGGAGTGTTTATGATGCTTCAAATATTACCCCATTTTATGAGAAAATTCTTTTTTAAAAGATTTATTTATGCATATAAGAACTGGGGTGCAGGCCAGAGGTGTGTGTGGGGTGAGAGGATTCACCAGAGATAGAGTGGGGAGAAGAACAGGCAGATCAGAAATACACTGTTGAGGGGAGTAGCGCAGAGACAGGAAAGGTCTGTTGCACCATGTGGGAAGCTCCCTGGCCGGGGATCGAACTCGTGTGGCAGTGGCTGCGGATAGCTTCATAGTGCTGAGACTTAACCCATTGCTCCACCAGGGAGGCCCTATGAGAAAATTCTTTTACCCACAAGTCTTGGCTGGCACTCATGTGTCTTTCACAGTCCCCTGCCAATACTCGGTGCTGGAACCCGCCTGACACTGCTGGTTCAGCCTCGTTCCTTCAACATGGCACTGAGCTCTGGATGCGGGTGTATTTGTGCACCTGGTCACACCGCAGAAGGAACCACCAGGCTGTGTTACACGTGGGGACAGAGGAAAAGCTAGACTGGCCTGCTGAGATGGAAAATAAACAAGTGAAAAAGAAAAGAGGAGAAAGAGAATTCAACATTTTTTTGTTCGGTTCGACTTTTAGCTTGAGGATGGCTCCATTCATGCCCTTTCTGTTTTCATTTTATTGGATTATTTTTACAACTACCCTTTATTTTTTACATTTTTTTTTTTTTTTTTTTTTATTGAGCTGACATTGGTACCAACCGATGGTATATGATTCAGAGGTACAGGAGCCCACCTCTTCAGGTGGATGTCACCACACCCCACTCACCAGCAAGGTACCCAGAGTCCTCTACCACAGCCCACTGCTCCTCCTTCCGACTTTGCTCTCCATGCCCACTTCAGAGCCTCACATCATTAATCACCTTCAGTGTCTGCTGGGTTGTTTTCTGACACTGTAATCCAAAAGCCTCAAATGATACTACGGTAAAAGGACCACCCTGGACACAGAAGCAGCAAAAGTGACGCTGATGTCAGTTTAACTTGAGTGAGGGCTGGGAGATGGGCCAGACTCCATCAGGGTGAGTTGAGTTCTGAATGATGAGTGCTGTTTATCAGTGGACAGACTGGGAAGAAGGGAGAGAAGTTTAACTACAGTTAGATAGAAAAGCGGAGATCCAGAGCTTGATGTAATGATTTAGTGACACTGTATTCTTCTGTCTGCTAATCCTTAATATCCTTAACTTGAAGGGCTTTGCTTTGGGGTACAGACATGGCATTGACAAAATGGCTTTAAAAGAAAAGAAACGCCAGGGAAGGCAGTGTTGGCCTACACCTGAATGATGGATTTAAAATGAAATGGTAGTTTGAGAGAAATATTTATGGTATTTATGTCACATAAAGGTTAACATACAAAATTTAAAAAGAGCTCTTATGCATTAGTGAGAAAAATAGAAGGAAGTTTAGAAAAGGGGCAAAGCATGTGAGTAGGTGACCCAGCCAAGAGGAATCGAAATGTCAGTAGAGGAGTGAAAAGATTCTTTAAGCTCTGGCATAGCAGGAAAATTCAATTCCACTTGGTCAGTAGATGGCAAAAAAGTGAAGAGTGATAAAACTTAATGCTGCTAAAAGGTGGGCAAAAGGGAGCTCAGATGTTACTGGTAGCTCAAAGTTGTCCGTAATGATTAAAATTAGCAATTAATAAAAATCCTTTGATACAGCAATCATATTTCAGTCACTCCTTATAGAAGAGAAGCACTAATATCTAAGTATATTACTCCATAATATTTGTTGCATTCTTAAAGGAAATTTTTTAAAGATTTATTTATTTATGCAAACAAGCTGGGGTGCAGGCCAGAGGTGTGGGGTGGTGAAAGGGTTCACCAAAGATAGAGTGGGGAGCAGAACAGGAAGATCGATGGAAATACACTGCTGAGGGGAGCAGCGGGTGAGGCGGAGAAGTCTGCTGCGCCATGTGGGAATCTCCCCGGCTGGGCATAGAACTCGTGCTGCAGCTGTGGACAGCTCCACGGCACTGCACTCAGGCCACCAGGGAGGCCCTATTTGTTGCATTTTGTGGTGACAATAAGATGCAGACAATACTAATACCCACTCCCAAGGGAATTATTAGAAAACTACTCAATAAATTTGAGTCGATTAGAATTTTTGCATTGTTTTATATATATAATTTTTAGAGCAGAAGAGAATTCTAAGCTGAAGTCTATGTCCAGCATCAATGTCCAAGTTGTAGCCTTTTCACCCAGCAAGACTGAGATACAATTGACATGCAATAGTGAAGTATTTGGAACGTCATGGGTAATACTACGGAATATTTTATAGCTATCAGCAAATGAGTTTGTTCTGTATTTGCTGGCCAGAAGGGAAGTCCATAACATGTTTTTGGATGAGAAAAGTAAGAGAAGGAGGAATGAGTATCATATGAAGGAAGGAAAACTGTTTTACCCAAGTGGGAAAAGGACACAATAAGGCAGAAGTGAAAATCCCATCTAGAGCCTTGTGCTTGGACAAAAAGGTCTATAATGAACACCAGCATGTTTGAACCCTGTGCTCTTCTGGCCATTGAAAACTGTAAGTAACTCGATGTAAGCCAATGTCTCTCAAACTTATGTTCCACTACCACCTTTGTAAGAATGTTGAGTAGTTAACACCCTGTCGAAGAGCATGTTGCTGTGTCTGTCACCATGGAAAGTTAGGTCCTGGGATACTTCCCGGGGTGACCTAATCTCAAGGAGAAATTACCAAAGTGAGAGGCATTCATTAATACTCCTGGGCTCATACACTTGCTGCAGCTTTCAGCCTCAGAGAGACTCCTGAGCCTAAAGCTTTTCTCCCCAGAGCAGTACAGCCTCGGGTCAAGGGTACAGCTTGAATTACTTAACCTCTCTCAGTTTTAGTATCTTTATCTGAAAAACAGCGATGCTCATACCTTGGTTTTATGTTCAAGACTCAATGAGAAAATGGAGACATTCATCTGAGACAGAGGAAGAAGTCAGTAAATCGCAATTATTATCAAGCCACATATTTATTCTGTCTCTATGGCTGTATTTCCAACAAATTTAGGGGGGATGATTCAGGGAAGGTTGCTGTCAGTACTCCCCCAGCTCCCTTCCAGGACTCCTGTTTGAATGGCCAGGTGTTGTATGAAAGGGAAAGACGAAATTGGAGAGTGGGGCTGGAATCTCAGCATGGATGGTCATTACTCCTTTATTGATGACCTCCTGTGTCAAGACCACTCCCCATATCTGTTATCCCTTTGTCCTTCATGAAATAATATCAACTTTACCCCAAAACTGATGACTGGATCAAGAAGATATGGTACGTGTACACAATGGAATACTATTCAGCAAGTAAAAATGATAAACTAACACAATTCGCAGCAACATATGGAGCTAGAAGAGATCATGCTCAGTGAAATAAGCCAGAAGGAAAAAGGAAAATATCAAATGGTTTCACTTATAGGAGAAATATAGGGGAGCCAAATAAGAGATCAGGAGAAGAAAATACCACACAAAACAAAAGCATAAACAAAAACAAGCAGGTGAACATGAATAAGAGACGTTCTGCAGGGGAGGGGGAGGAAAAGAGCACCAGGGACTGTGGTGATGGTTCACAGGTGAATTGGTGGAGGGAAACCTATGGGGAATACACAATAATGTAAAGGATAGAAATAATACCAGCTTCATTCTGGGTGGCAACGTGCCCAGCTAAGTGACCACATTCCCAACATCTCTTGCAACCAGGTGGTCTTGCAACTGTGCAGGACTGTTGTGAGAGGCTCCCTAAAGGCTATCAAGAGACTATCGCTTACCTGGGAGAAACACATCTCTTGCTTTTCTTCTTATGTTTCCAGGTAAGAAGTGATTATGCAATTTCTGGAACTCCAGCAATCTAATCTATACTATGAGACCCCCATAAATAAGCGCCACCTGCTAGAATGGGGGGGGCAGACCCTATGCCCTTTGCTACAACAGGCCTGCCATGCAGGCTCAGATGTGCCCATGTCTGGATGTCTTTTCATGCAGAAAGAAATCACCTGTATTATTTGTCCTGTGCTTATTTGTCCCCATCCTATGCAAACATACCAAATCTAATTGTTACATAATCACTTCCTCAAGTCCTACAGTTTGAAGTCTTATCAGGAGTGAAGAAGAGGATCGAAGAAATGGCATGATAATGGGTGACTATACCTTATAAAACTAAATGTGGAAATACCACATGGCCCAGGAATAACACTCCCAGGGATTTATCTGAAGACCATGAAAACACTAATTCGAAAAGATATGCACTCCTATGTTCATAGCCGCATTATTGACAACAGTCAAGATGTGAGCAACCTAAATGCTCACTGACAGATGACTGGATGAAGAAGGTGTGGTATATATGCTCAATGGAAGACTACTCAGCCAGTAAAAAAATGAAATTTTGCCTTTTGCAACAATATGGATGGAACTGGAGGTGACTAAGTTGAAAGAAATCAGCAAGTGAAAGAAAATTACCAGATGGTTTCTCTCATTTTTGTACTATAAATATCCAAAGAACTCTTAGACTTGAATAACATGGTGGTCATCAGAGGGGTAGGGGAAATTGGGTGGAAGGACAACTCAGGGTTGAATGCGACAGTGTGAGAGTGGGGGAGTGAAGAAGATACGCATATCCAGGTGTGAAGCTGTGCTCCCTAAATTAGGTAATTTTATAAACAAACTCTATATCAATAAAAGCTTATTAATAAAAATAAAAATTCAAAAAATGGTATTTAAATTTGTTTCACATTTTCTGAGGAGTAAAATAAATGTAAAAAATACCTCACAGCATAAGTTTGTAAAATTGTTAGATATGCAAAAGTTGTCAGCAAAGCAGAGCCTAGTTTGATTTGGACACAAAATTCTCTAGAAGCAGGTCTTCAGGTCAAGACTTTCATACCAAATATAAAGCGGTATAGATTACTGGATGGAAAATCACTGGGGCTTCTGGGCAGACAGCACAAAATCACCTTAAGCTCCCAGTCCTTAAAGGTCAGAAAAGAAAAAAGAAAGAATGGGAAGATGTGTGGGGTGAATTAGCCAAAACACATGATCAGATTCATTTCCTCTAACAGCAACTGAGAACAGTTACAGAGGAGATTAAAACTTGCATCGCAGAAAGTGATAGAAGAAAATGACTTTTTGTTAAGTTAATTGGTTGTCACTACAATCAGAACCTCAGGATGAGAGTTTAAGACCAGAGATTCCCTGGGTTCCAAGCCAGATCTATTTAATCAGCATCCCTGAAAATAGTCGATGAATCTTAAAATTTCCAGATGCACAGCCTCGCCAGTGAATCCCCAGTTACCAGTTTATGTCCAGTACGTTAATTCTTTTATTTAAGTCTTACAAAATCCATGAGAAGCTGCTATATTTCCTTCATTTTAGAGAGACAGAAACCAGAGCCCAAAGAAATCAAGTAAAGTCTTTAATAATCTAGAAGAAGTAGCATTGCTGAGATGTTTCTTTGTTTTGTTTTGTTTTTCAATACAGTCTCTAGAATCTTTTGCAAAGAGCAGGTAATTTACAGAGGTCATTTACCTGGGGTGTGAGCAATTTACCAGGGATTTAAGGGGAGAGAAAATGTTGACTTTGTTGTGGAAAGTCAAGTATAAACGCATTTGCACCAACCTTAGCAACTTTCAATGAGGTTCATCTCCTGTGTCACTTTTTGGTAGCTGTTCAGATTCTGATGAAACCCATGGTAAAAGACAGCCAGAAAGAGGATAATTTATAGAAGTTTGCCTGGTAGTTGTATCATATTGGTTGTTAGGAACTAGGAGGCAGACACAACTCAATAGCGGGGCCTCCCTAGTGGTGCAACGGGTTAAGTCTCAGCACTATGAAGCTATCTGCAGCCACTGCAGCAGAAGTTCGGTCCCCAGCCAGGGAGCTTTCCACATGGCGTAGCAGACCTCTACTGCTTCGCCCGCTGCTTCCTTCAGCAGTGTATTTCAGCAGATCTGCCTGTTCTGCTCCCCACTCTGTCTCTGGCGACTCCTCTCACCAACCCCCTCATACCTCTGGCCTATACCCCAGTTCTTCTATGCATAAATAAATAAATCTTTAAAAAACTCAACTCAATAGGAAGACTGTCCCATATCCTATGTGTGTGTGTGTGTGTTTGGCACACACACACACACATACAAACACACATAGATACACACTACAATTAAGGCCAGTATCAGCAGACATGCCAATGAGCTTGATGGGAACAATTACACTTACAACATATAGTAGAGTTGGAATAGTTGTAACTAAGAATGGACAGCAAAAAGTTCAACCAGATAGACTCAGTTATCACAAACTCCAATGAAGAAATTTTTAAATAGTCTTCCATTTCTTTCTAAGGGGTATATAATGCCCAAGCGTGTCAGTTATTTTCATCACGGAGCTGCCCCTGAACACAAGTCAGTCATAAAACCTCTCTTGATCTGCGGACTAATATTTCACCTGCCTGTAAGTCTCGCTCACACTGAGTTACATTTTCCCTATTTCCATAAAGTCTCTTTAGTAATCTATTGAGACACGAGGACTCCATGGAGAAAAGTCTATGAGTGAAAGTGTAGTTTTGTCTTTGCTATTCCTGAGGGCTGGAATGACCAGTGTTCAGTTTCACCAAAGCACAAAAGCCCACTATTTTCAAAGGTGTCATTTAATTGGCAAATTCAAACAGTAGGTCAAATATATATTCATAGTTGGTATTTTTTTACATTAACTATTAATCAACACTTAGGGCTTTGTGGACAAAAAGAAAATAGTCTACTGAGATTGAAATTAGTAGAGAAAAAAACCCCCATATATTCAGAATTCTCCTGTCTGATAAACAGGGTAAGAACTGATTGCATGAGGGTATAAAACTATACATTATTGTAAATTCTAGAAAAAGAGGCTAGAAATCACTGAAACTTAAAAAAAATATTTTTCATGATATAATTAATTCCTTATCTTTCTATTTTCAGACTTAAGAATTTCTATTCACTACTACTAGTTTTTGAGAATATTGCCTCTGTCTTTTTTAGGATAGGTCTTTGCTTTATGACTCTTGAATCAGTACTTTTATTCATAGTGCCAGTTTCTTAACTTGTTCTATCTATTTCATACAATAGCCTTCAAGTTAGGGTCTTCAAAAAGATTTCATATGGATCAGTTAAAATAGAGCTTGTAGTTTCTTTAACCATATTAAAACACAGGACATGATTTCACATATAATGTTTGATAAGATTATTTTATGTAATTTTCAGAGGGGCGGTACAGTATTTGATAACCATCAGAAGTCACTGAAAGTTTCACTGCAATGAAGATCACTGGGGTTAGGCTTTTATTTACCCCAACATTACTGAGATATAATTGACAACTTTGTGTAAATTTTAGGTATGTAACAGGATATTTTGATGCCAACATGTGGCAAAATGATTACCATAATAAAGTTTGTTGACATATCCATCAACAAAGTATGGTGAGTATGTATTCATCATAATAGTATGGTGAGTATGTATTCAAGTCACAGTATATCATGCTTACATTACTCTGTAGTTTAGGTCTCCAGAAATTACTCATGTTATAACTGGATCTGTATCCCCTTTGAGCAACATCTCCTTCTTTCTTTTTTTTTTTTTAAGATTTATTTTTTATTTATACATACAAGTTGGGGTACAGGCCAGAGGCGTGGGGCAGCGAGAGGGTTCACCAGAGACAGAGTGGGGAGCAGAACAGGCAGATCAGAAATACACTGCTGAGGGGAGCAGCGGGCAAGGCAGGAGAGGTCTGCCGCACCATGTGGGATTCTCCCCGGCCGGGCGTCGAACTCGCGTCGCCGCTGCCAACAGCTCCACAGCGCAGCGCTTAACCGCTGCGCCACCGGGGAGGCCCCAACATCTCTTATTTCCCCCACCCCATAGCATCTGGTAAGCACCAGTCTACTCTTTTTCTATGAGTTCAACATTTTTAGATCCATCATGTAAGTGAGAGCATACAATATTTGCCTTTCTCTCTCTGACTTATTTCACTTAACATAATGCTTTCCAGGGTCATCTGTGTTGTTGCAAATAGCAGGATTTCCTGCCTATTTGTGGATACACACACACACATCACATAAATATATCTAATACACACATGTGTAAATACATATATATATAGGATATATATTATATTATATATAATATAATATATTATATATATATTGGATATATATATATATAATCCAGTTGTGTATTTACATATATTCTTATAAGTATTGTGATACATTTCCAAAACTATATGTGGATATTTTCCAAGATATTAAATATACATCAATTTTATTGATGGCATAGAATTCCAATTTATGGACATATGATTATTTAATATTCTATTAACAGTTCTTTAGCATGTATTTAACTTTTCATATGATTTTTATAATACAAACTATTATGGAATTACTTTGATTTGTCTTTCTTTCCTACTTGACAGGTTGAATGCTGTGATTGATAGCCCCGTTTGTCTATTCTTAAAATGTTAACTGTTCTTAATACATATTAGTCAACATATATAAGTTCAATTAATAACTAAATAAATGAGCTTCTTACTCTTACATATCTGGTAAACTCAAGAATACTTAACTGAGTGCTTAAGGAGCTAGACACTGCTTTTAGGAGAGACAGAGGGAATGAAATAAGCGTCTACTGTGTGATATATCAATTTGAATATGAAGAATTATTAATAACAGACATTTTCATAGTATCATGAAGTAGGAAATACTTTTGGTACTATATGCACATAAAACCTCATGAGGGCCTCCCCGGTGGCGCAGCAGTTGAGCGCTGCGCTGTGGAGCTGTTGGCAGCAGCGAAGCGAGTTCGACGCCCGGCCGGGGAGAATCCCACATGGTGCAGCAGATCTCTCCTGCCTCACCCGCTGCTCCCCTCAGCAGTGTACTTTTGATCTGCCTGTTCTGCTCCCCACTCTGTCTCTGGTGAACCCTCTCACAGCCCCACGCCTCTGGCTTGTACCCCAGCTTGTATGTACAAATAAAATAAAATCTTAAAAAAAAAAAAAACCTCATGAAAGGGGGAAGTTCTTGAGCAATTCAGTGAACACATACATGATTTGCCTGTATATGTCTACATTAAAAGTGGAAGACAGCAGGGGACTGCCAGGTTATTCTCAAGCTTAGAATGATTTACTATGGCTTGCAAATGCAAAATCAAGAGTGGTCTTCACATTGGCAGTGATGATGTAGGCCTAGATGGTGCAATTAATAAGGGCTTGGCGGGGCCTCCCTGGTGGCGCAGCGGTTGAGCGCTGCACTGTGGAGCTGTCGGCAGTGCTCGATGTGAGTTCGACGCCCGGCCGGGGAGAATCCCACATGGCGCGGCAGACCTCTCCTGCCTCGCCCGCTGCTCCCCTCAGCAGTGTATTTCTGATCTGCCTGTTCTGCTCCCCACTCTGTCTCTGGTGAACCCTCTTGCCGCCCCACACCTCTGGCCTGTACCCCAGCTTGTATATATAAATAAATAAATCTTTAAAAAAAAATAAGGGCTTGGCAATACCACTCTCACAGAAATATTCCTCCAACAGCTTATCACCAACCTCTGACATTCCACTCTTCTCTGTGGGTCTGCTAATCCTAAGCGGCCTGTTCAGCTACCATTTTTGTGACCTGCAGTTCTGCATTCCTATCCCAGGTCAGAACTGCCCAGTCAATCAGTTACAGGAGCCCAACCTTACAAGGTGCCTTTCAAATCCCTCAAGAGCAGAAAGCTTGCTCACTCTGGAAGGGTATGATTCATGAGGTATGACTAGGAATGCCCAGGCGGCTGTTGACTGATGTATAAGGGACCGCAGAAGCTGATCAGTGGAACACCTTCTTGATAAGATTAGTACCATGGCTGGGGGTCTGGGGTATGGTTTCAATGACAACACTTGGTCACCAAGGAGATAAGAATTATCTGCTCAGCAGACTCATGTCCCCCCTGAAGCCCTGGATGACATTAGCACATCTTCAGTTTCACCCATCTTCTTCTCCTACACTTTGTAACTGATGCTATATAATTATTCTATCAATAAAAGGGCCAGGATCTTGCTCTTTCAGCAGCATCCTGCATTGTGTAGTCTGCTCCACGGCTCCTGTTTCTTTATCAGTGTGGTGTTGCCAATGCAATACTTGTCAGCTAATTCCTTTAGGTCACTGAAATAACTTCCTTTTTGAAATGTACATACTATTGAGAACTCATTATAATAACTGAAAGACATTTTAAATGAGATACATAAGGATGACAGCTATGGAGAATATAAGAAAGAGGAGAAGGGAGGTCATTTGTATTTGAGAAAGAAGAATCAACACCAATATTGTAGGCTATTAAGTTGAATGGCTCTAAAAAGAGAGCATGGGTTCATAGGTGACTCACTAAATGTGTATGTGGCCCTTGATGCTTACCTGTGGTATCATTCACACATTTTAAAGGCTTTGTGTTGCACAGGAGAAATATGACGTCATCACACACAAATCATAGCTCCTACCCCAATATTTCTCTTAGGCTTTGTACTAGCATTTCCACAGGTCTTTAACAAACCTCTATTGCAATGCTGTCCTGTTACATCAAACTCAAGTTTCCTCTATCAACTCCACCTATCAAACATCCATTACAATGCTTTTGTGTAGTACTGGCTTAATACACATTTCTTGATGGAATGAATGTAGAACTTTTGTTGAAATTAATTGGCTAGTACCTTAGGTTATTATTCAATGCTATATGGACCTATGATTAATCATAGATTGCCAAACCAAAGAAGACCTTAGCAATCATCTAACTCAATCCACACCCTTTATTTGTGAAGAAACTGTGCTGTGGGGGGGGAAGTAAATTTCAGTAGGAGGCAGAGGTGGGAAAGAACTAGAGTCTTTTAATTTTAAATCATGTGTCCTTTCAAATTTTAATTCTACGTAGTAATTTGGATCATTCATTGCCTAATTACTTTCTGGTTTAGTCCTGCCTTCATAACTCAAAGCACTTCATAGCTAATTTATATTAATATCAACTTAAGTTATTAATCCCTTTGCTGATTTTAGATTCAATATACGGCACAGGGCTTTATTTTTCACCCTATTTCCTGTCTTTTCAGAAAATGCACAACTGAAATCATTAAAAATGTTCCTTATTTAACATGATGCATTTTTGGAATATCATGTAGTCAACAGTCTCCCTAGGAAATATGCTCAATTTAAATGGGACCGATTTCATCTCAATGCACAGAAGTCCTTGTCACTTTGTAAAATATCTTGTGCAGTGGGAATCTCTTTTTAAAAAGGTCAAAAATCTTTAGGGTTTACTGAATCAATACCATCTATTCAGGGATGAAGTAGCACTTGCCTATTCATGACAGAGACAGACACATTTATAAAAGCAATGGGAGATGATGCCAGCGGCACGATGACACATTTTAATTTCATGTAAAATTAGCTACCAACTTGCTACACTCAACACACTAAGATATAAAATGTCAGCCTTATGAATCTGGAGACCAGAAAGCTGAGGCTGATACAATAGAGGAATAAGTGTTAACAAAAGAAAGAGGGTTAAAAACTCACTCTGAGTCTGTAACCACTTCTCCTCAGGCAGCATCCGAAGTTGTGAATCAAGGATGACGCCAACCTTTGTAAACACCAAGGTGGTTATCGGCGGGCTCTGAAAAATATATCAATCAAGTAGATGATAAAATTAAAATGGGAAACAGTGATGATTCGTCCCCCCCAACTCTGAATGAGTCAAGGTTTAACTTCTAGCAGTTGATCTCTAGAGGGCAGATTTAAATGATTTTTATTACAAAAGAAAGGATTAAACCCAACAGGTGATGTGTCAGAAGTAAAGTGGTTTCATTCTGCAGCATTTTGTAAATACTGACTGCTATTCATAAACTCTTACAATCATCTTGTGCGTATTCTCCGCATGGTTATTAGCAGTGCTAGCATTCTCCTGAGAACATCCTTCCTGCCTCCCTACCCCTTCTACACTTCCTCCCAACATAGGAACGAGAATCCTGGAAGGTCAAGAACAAAATTCAGGGGCAGGTATAGTTTCAAGTTTTGCTTCCCGGTCTCTGCCAATCACCCACTGTTTTCCTCAGGTCTGCTCTCCGCATGGATTATACTAGAACTGAAGGACTTTGGCTGACACTTGTCAGGGTAAGACTGAAGCTGCATCTGTGCTATACAAACAGAAAATAGGAATTAGAGGTTAAACTAGAATTCCATAAGCTTTACCTTGATTACTTTAATGTTGAAATTCCCTTCCACTTTCAGACCTCCAGAGCACATGGGCTGACAAGACCTCTGAAGTTTATGTCTTTCTGTGATTTTCCAGATTAGCTGTGGTCCAACTTTCTGCTTCTAGGGGTGAGGAGCAGAATGGAGGTCCTCAGCAGCCCTTCCTTCCATAACAATTTGCTCTATTTTCTTTCTCAAAATGTCTTTTGTGTATGGAGCTGAGATTTCTCCATTTACTTTCTAAGTTATTGACCTCTCAGCTGCCTCTTTGGGTTTTTGTTTGATGGCTGAACACATTAGAGGTCCTTTATCTTCTCTGGGACAGAAATGAGAGACAACAAAGAGAATTTGGACTCCCCCGAGGCAAGGGTATATAGTCCACATTATCCAGTATCAATAATGCTAAAAAACCAATAGATTTGAGCAAATATAGCTCTTTCCACCCCCCACGCATGGGCAGTACGGATTTCAACATAATTTACAAGTAAATATCTATTGCAGTCGATTCCAAGACTCCCAAAGCCCATGCTTCCCAGGGGGCTTGTGGTCACCCCTTCTAACTGGGGTACCCACCACAACTTTTCAATTGGGGATGAGCTACCTAGGTGTCTTGGGCACTAGCCAGCAGCACCCTCCCACCTCTCCCCACAAAGCCTCCCTGTTAGACTCTGCTGCTGGTTAGAAAGCACTTTCTTCGGTTTTGTACAATTTCCTTGTTCCAGAAAAATATGGAGCAACAAGAATCTGCAGATGCCAGAGCGTGACCTCACGCATAGGACTAGCCGTCCCCTCTGGCCTGCCCTCCATGTGCCCACTCTGTCACCCCTCTGCATCCCAGGATGCCGAGAACCCCAGCTCCGGCCCTGCAGGAGCTGATCTGCTCAGCTGGACTCGCGGGGGGCAACCTCGGGAGCACACAATTGACAGGCCGTGTGGGGGTGCAGGCTGGTGGGCTTCCCAACGTCCAGCAGGGAACCTCTGCACAAGAGGGCTCTCAAGGGGTACCCAGGTTACAGAGGAAATGTGCCCACGAGTTTTCTGCAGTGCTGGCGCTGTCCGAAAGCCTTTGAGAGATGTAGGTTTCCCCAGAAAGGTTACGCCAGCTGACTTCAAGGTGGCCGAGGCCGCGCTCTGAGAGTCTCTCCCTGAGCTGCACCCAATCTCCTCACGCCACCCTGAGGACCCCAAGGTGCAGCCGGAGGAGGCAGGAGAGGCAGGGGCCCCTTCCTCCTGCCACGTGCCTCTGTGCCCAGGTGCTCACAGCAAAGGCGAGACACTTAAGGAAATCCTGTCTCTCTGTCAGGGCTGAGGTGGAGGGCAATATTCTGAGTTGAGAGCCGCTGGTTGGGTCACAGTAGAGGATGAGCTGGACATGAGCCGGACTGACCTCTGGCCTCGCAGGGTGACCCTTCTAGGCCAGGTCTATCTGCTCCTGTCGAGGCTACGGGGTCAGCCCCAGCCCAGATCTGCCGAGGCGTGAGCGGGGTTGGAAGAGAGCCGCGAGTCTGACAGTGAACAGAATGTGACAAAATATGGAGACATTTCATTTTATTGTCTGCATTCATCTCAGTGAAGGATCTGCACATTTCTTTGATTTCTGGAAACAACATCAAGAGATGTTAGTGATGACAGAGTTCAGGATTGTTTTGCAGGGAAAATAAAGAAGTCTGTGAGCTCGGGATGGAAAGAAACTTAAGAACCAGAATTACCTACTTAAGCAGCCAAGAAGGGTCTGGGAGTCATGTAACTCCTTATGGATTCCTGCACCTAGTCATTACCTCCTTAAACAGTCATATTTTGCTGAAACACCAAAAGTCATTAAAACTTCAGCAAATGCATGGTTTAAAAAATCTCTTTACTGATGCTGTTAGGGTACATGAGTTCTGACAGGATTGTGTTCAAATATTTTGAAAATATATTTAAAAGAAAAAGGTCACCTTAAATTAATTGTTTTCTATTATTGATAGCAGTACGGGTAGTTAAACTGCTGCTTGGTTTAAATCTCACTTGTGGATTAATCTGTGAGTCAACTATAAATAATAGTGTTATTATGAGAAAGTAAGTTTTACATATCAAAATCTTCAATTTATAAGCAGACTACAGCCAGCTTTTAGGTTAGGGAATGCCTGGTTAGCAATTAAATGTACTATTCAAGTTGAAATCAGTGCTACTAGAACACAATAATAATGTAATAAATATCAAGTTGTTATTCATTACAGTTTGATTTGAGGGACTAGCATGCACTGTTTTAGAGTGGTACAGGTTCAAACAATAACATAATTGCAATGATTGATAGGGGCATCATTAAAACCTCAGAATAACTTTTCTTCATGGAATAAAGGTTCCAAACTTCTCCATAAAATGTTGTTATTAGGCTGAACGATGGTGCCACTGTTTTAACAATTTGTAGCCCCAAAACAATCAGAGAAAGAAAACAATCCTTCAAGAAGCAATAAAACTATATGACAAGTAATAAAGAAAAAATTCAAAATCCTAAGGTGCCACATAGCTGAAAACAGATATTCAAGTTCAAAGCATTAGAAAATCCCTACTATTTCAGCAGAAGCAAAAAAAAAAAAAAAAAAAAAAAAAAAAAAAAAAAAAAAAAAAAAAAAAGAGGCACGAATTCAAAAATTGGGACTCATCAAATTATATTTTAAATTTGAAAGAGAGTGTGGTATGCAGGTTCTCAAATTGTATGAATGAATTCCACCATGATAATGGGGAACATGAGGGATAAAAAATACCTGTTCCAACTTGGAATCTTAGCGTTTTATTACTTCTCTTATCCTAGAGAGGATAAACCCAACAGAAAAGCCAGTTATCCACAATCAAGGGTACCTATAAAGAATCTCTACTGTCTAAATTTCAGGTATTTAAGTTTTGATAACTAAAGGTAATTAACTTCTTAATTCCTTTAAATTTATTTTATTTTAAAATTATTGGAAATTCACAGGAGGACCTCCCTGGTGGCTCAGGGGTTAAAGTCAGCACTATCAATCTATCGACAGCCACTGCAGCACAAGTTCAATCCCTGGCCAGGGAGCTGACCCACATGGTGCAGCAGACCTCTCCTGTCTCCCCGCTGCTCCCCTCAACAAGTGGATTTCAATGGATCCACCTGTTCTGCTCCCCACTCTGTCTCTGGTGAGTCTTCTCACCCCGCCTGCACACCGCTGGGCTGCACCCCAGCTCTTGTATAAATAAATAAAATCTTTTTAAAAATTCACAGGAAATTACAAAGCTAGTGCAGAGTGGTACTGGGGACACTTTACCCAGTCTCCTCCAAGGGTTCCACCTTATATAACTACAGTACAAAGTCATAATGAGGCTACTGAAGTTGGTGTGCTCTGTGGGTGTATTTTATAACATTTGTCACATATGTAGATCCATGCAACCAACACTGCAATCAAGATATAAAATAATCCCATCACGACAAAGCTCTCTATCTTACCTTCATGCTCACATTCACCTCAATTCCTCACCTCCTCCAACTTGTGGTACTCAGGAGTTGTTTTCATCTGTATAATTTTGTCATTTTCCAAAAGTTACATAAACAGAATCATATAACATGTGACCTTCTGGGAGTGGCCTATTTTACTCAGCAAAATGCCCTTCAGGTCACTCCAAGTATTGATAGTTTGCTCATTTTTATTGCTGAGCAGAGATTTACTTATTCTGTGTGTGTGAGTGTGCGCGCACACACGCGTGTGCATGTGTGTAGAAGAACTGGGGTGTAGGCCAGAGGTACAGGGGATGGGAGGATTCACCAGAGACAGAGTGGGGAGTAGAACAGGCGGATCTACTGAAACACACTGCTGAGGGGAGCAGCGGGGAGACAGGAGAGGTCTGCTGCGCCATGTGGGTCAGCTCCTTCACCAGAAATCGAACTCAGGCCATACTGGTGACAGTGCTGAGACTTAATCCCTAGGCCACCAGGGCAGCCCCAGATTATTTATTCTATTGATGGGTTCTGACCAATTTAGATTTTTGTTCCTGGCATGATCTCTCCCATTCTTATGAGTATAGAAAAATTTATCTACATAACACAAACATATCAGAGGAACACAGTTGTTAGCAGAAATGGAGTGCTAGGGCAAGCAGAGACATGTTTTAATACACTTCAGGCTTGTGAGGAAAAAGTGCTTGGAGGATAAAAATGTCATATATAAATATTTAATACCAATTTTGCTTTGAAATTTATAATTTAAGACATGCTGGAAGATGTAAGCTATGTAAGTATAAAAACAGTGTTAGTTTAATGACAAAGATTAGTGAGAAGATGTCATGTTTCCTTTAGAAATTACTTTTCAAAGAATTACACTCAATGTGAATTCTATTTCTTACCATGTCATATTTAAATATTTAGACTCTTCAATAAAGAATCTCCTTCAAACCATGAAATTTAGTTGATATCAGGAATAGTACCCAAATCTACCACCTCATGGCAGTATATTCCAACTGCATCCATCAAGTGGTCAGGCACTGAGGATGGGGAAGGGGAGGGTGCAGCTTTGTAAGATCTGACCCCAGGAAACTTGACTTTGGGAAATGGCAAAGATTTCAGGTTAGCTAGCTGTGTTTGGCAAAGCTGGTTCTATCTGTCACTAGACAAAGGATGCTTGAGACATAGTACACTTTCATGCAGAAACATTTTTCTTTTATATATATATATTTCTTTTATATATATATATATTTAGTATTACTTATATATTATATTATTAGTAGTATATTTAGTATTATTTATATATTTTACATTTTGTATTCCCCTTGGGTAACCCACCACCAATTCACCCGCGATCCATCTCCGTGGTCCCTTGTGTTCTTTTCTACTCCATTTTGTGCCCCTCCCCTCCCACCACCTACCCCCCCCACTCTCTGAGTGTCTCTCTCCTATTTGGTTTCCCTATAGTCCTGTTATAAGTGAAACCATTCAATATTTTTCTCTTTCTTTCTGGCTTATTTCACTGGGTATGATGATCCCCTCTAATTCCATCCATGTTGCTGCAAATTGCATGTGTTTATCTTCTTTGAATGTGAATAGTATTCCATTGTGTATATGTACCATATCTTCTTGATCCAATCATCTAAAACTAGTCTAGCCCAAATTAGTTTCCCAAGCTTTAAGCTTTTACACAGCTTCTTAGTTTAAGGTAGAACTAACAACAGTCTTTATATGCTTGTTTTCTTCAGTGGGTAAAAATAGAAGGTTCCTAAAATTAGTGACATCAGTTACAATTGGAAATGGAGACACTACACTGAACACATTTTAAGTGAATATAGGCATGTATGATGCTGATAATCTATTGTATTCATTTACTTGGTTTCTAGAATTTAATAACCAGAATTTTATTACTAGAACAGAATAGGGAAATTCTGGATAATCTGACCAACCCAAGGGGAAACTCTAAAGGTATTGACACGTATTGGTTCTCTAATAAAAATGTTCAGTTTGCTCATCCTACCGCAAAGTTAATGCTTGAAAAGCTAAACTAGTATATTCAATGAGCTTGATTTAAATTTTTCACATACTTAAATAAGAAAAGACAACAGAGTAACACCTTACAAAAAACATAAAGAATAAATACATGAAGAATAAAAAAGAAACCTGGAGAACACAGAAACTATGCAGACGGTATTAAAAAAATTCCATTGTGAATATGCTCAGAGTTAAAGATGACATTATAACCACAAAAAAAGACTAGGTACAGTCAAAAATGATCAGGGAGGAAACAAAATGCTTCTCAAAGTTAGAGTATGGTAGTGGGAAAGAATAACTCAACTGAAAGCTTTAGAAAGTAAAATTAAGTAAATTCCCTATAAAGTAGAACTAAGAAAAAAAGTGGGAAATAGAAGAAACACATAATTAATTTAGAAGACCCACACAGCCAAGAATAAGGAAGGCATGGGATTTAAAAAAAAAATAGGAAATTCAATTAGATGAGAAAAAAAGTGACTCTCTAGAAGGGAAGAAAGGCCTCCAGTCCATAGGCAAGTACTTCGGACAACTCCAGGATATTTCTTAAAGAAGATGAACCTGATAGACTATTTTATGCATCTGTAACTAACTGAGGGCAGATGTAGGATTGGCAGATAGATGAGGTTTGAATTACTGATGATTATCTACAAGATTAAACAATTGTATAATTATTATCTCCAGGAAAATCAAAGTGTTGTTCAGTAAATTAAAACAATCACAGTGTACTGTACAGTTGAGTTGAAAATAGTCTTTAAATGATCTTAAAAAGTGGAATATTGACCTATTTTAAATTATGATGTAACTATATTGGGAAGACAGGGAGATGAGAAAGAGGCAAGTATAGGAGAAGAAATGAAAATTAATCCATATCCCCTGTAATGGGTGTTTTTTTGGAAAAGCTAAAACTGAAAATCCAGAGCTAGTAAGCAAGTCACTTAAATGGTATCAAAAGGATGTTTAATATGTCACTTTGAAAGAACTGAATGTGGACCCCTGTGGAGAAGAGAAAATGGAGCAAAAAGAAGAGGTCAGGGAAATTATATAACAAAATTAAGGAGATATTTCACTTTAAATTATTATTTTTAGAATGTTTGGTAGAATTCATTTGTGAAACCATCTGGTCCTGGGCTTTTGTTTTTGGGGAGGTTTTTAATTACTGTTTCAATTTCACTACTTGTGATTGGTCTGTTTAGGTGTTCTATATCTTCTTTGTCTAGTTTTGGGTGATTGCATAGTTTCAGGAATTTGTCCATATCCTCTAGGTTGTTATACTTGTTTCCGTATAGCTGTTTATAGTAATCTCTGATTATTTTTTTATTTTTGCTGTGTCCGTTGTGATTTCTCCTTTTTCATTTATGATCCTATTTATTTGTGTTTTCTCTCATTTTTTCTTTGTAAGCCTGGCTAGTGGTTTGTCTATTTTGTTTATTTTTTCAAAGAACCAGCTTTTGGTCTCGTTAATTTTCTGGACTGTTTTTTTAATTTCCATTTCATTTAGTTCTGCTTTG
>PVIJ01003539.1:0-41983 GCA_004024925.1 Scalopus aquaticus
CTCTCCCACCCGACCTCCCTATAGTCCTGTTATAAGTGAAACCATTCGATATTTTTCTCTTTCTTTCTGGCTTATTTCACTGAGTATGATCCCCTCTAATTCCATCCATGTCGATGCAAATTGCATGTGTTTATCTTCTTTCCATGCTGAATAGTATTCCATTGTGTATATGTACCACATCTTCTGGATCCAATCATCTGTCCTCACACAGAGTTGACACTTCGGCAAAAAGAGGAGTCAGCAAGTAGAACAGACTGAGAAATCACTTGCTTATTTGAAAAAATTACAACACAAACGTCTTTTTTTGTATCCACTTTAACAACTTATACATCACCATTAAATATAATATGAGCCCACATATATCTTAATCTGGCACCCGTCTGAACCTTAAATTTCTTCTATATATCTGTTTTTTTCCATTGGATATTTTATCACTTGCTCTACTCATTGCTCACAATGACACTAATGGTAAGCCAAGATTCTGTGGTTAAAATAACAAAAGTAGAGGCAACAGAAGTTTAAGGATTCACCTGCCTAATGAAACAATCTTAGGGTTCAAACTCTTGGTATTACATTTCTCCATTGAAGAAAATAGTATTGCAACATTTGTCTGTTTTCACCATCGGTGTCAAATAAGGCTAATGGAGCATTTATTCTATTTAAACAACTTTCTGATTTTATATGATAGTTTTACAAAAGTTTTGAAGATGGACCTCCATCTTATACATGTGTATAAATCATAAAGCTATATGACTGGAAGAATAGAATATAAGGTATATTGTAAATCACACACAATTACTATGGTTCAGTGCATCATTTGTGGTCTCCACTTAGAAACAACTGTTGAAAAACCCTGAAAACAACACCATGACTTCCTGCCTCTGAAACGGCCCTGTGAACAAAATAGGAGGAAAGCTTTGATACCTTCTTTTCCCTGACTGGTTTTGACACTTCTGCAATAGGATGCACAGTGAGAGTAGACAAATTGGAAACCATCTGATGGGACAGGAGAGTTATATGCTATTTCTGGATTTAAATTAGAGTAGTCACAATGTTTTTGAGATTAGAGTAGGATTGCTGTAGCATGTAAAATAATTCAGATTAACATTCTTGTAGGTCACTATTCTGGATTCCACCCTGACTCCAGATTGATTCTGTTATTCCTCATCAAAACTTGTCTGACCCAAGCTACTTCTTTTTTCTATAAAGTAATTAATAGAGTCATACCCAACAGAAAGTCAATGAAAAAGTAATTTAGGTTATTATAGCTTCCTAATCATACATCTGGTAGCACCAGATATAACAAAATAAGAAGCAGTGGGATCTGTGTTTTCAAAGGCCCAAGATCCTTATAATTGCTAAATATACATATATATATATATATATATATATATATATATATATATATATATATATATATGTAGTTGCATGCATGGTATACTAGATGTCTGTTATAAAGCTATATAGCCATAGATAGAACATATTAATATATATATTTCATGTATATAATAATATATAATACATATATAATACATGCATGCATATATTATATTACATGAAATATATATTACATGTATATTCTTACCATGTCTGTTAAGTTACTTTAAATTAAATTTATAAATTATGCCATTTTTTTCCCTTAATTATCTATATTTTATTGGTAGAATCGATAAAACATAATTATTTTCATAGCCTTTACTGAATTTTGGTGAAATCCTTCATGTACTTTCAAATGTAGTTTTATCACTCCTGCAGTGGATTCATGCATACATCTGACTCATAAGTATTGGCTTTTATAAGAAAAAATATAAAGTAATAGGAAACTTTGGGGAAAAGCATTGCAAACAAGGATTACCACACAGTACTTTTCAAAATTAACATCCATTATTCATAGCTCACTTTTTCAGTAGGTGTTGATACATTTATTTGTTTATTTATTTATAGGCCTATTATTTATTTTTCTATCTATCTACATATTTATTTATTTTTAATGACAATGAAATAATCAGATCTGAAACTTTGGAAAAGATGTGCTAATACTGAGTTTTTTATTTTTTTTTTTTACCTAAAGTAAAATATAAACACCATATTTTAAAAGCATTCTAAAATATGAGTGTGAATCAAGTTTCCAACTAGTTATTTTTTAAAAGAATGTATTTATATATTAGAAGAATGAAGTCAAAGCAAAACCTTTTGTTAGTAATCCTCACTAGTCCCTAATGCCCCTTAAAATGATGGTATAGAGCTGATGCAAAAGTCAACATCCCACAATAACAAAAGAAGAAAGAAGAGACAATATTACTATTTTGGAAGCTAGAATACAAAAATAAATAATAAACAAAGATAAGTAAAGTTCTTAGCTAAGAAAGTTGATTCTCTTCTCATAGACTATAAGAATTAACATTGTCAAAATGGGCATCTCACCCAAAGCAATACAGAGATTCAATGCACTCCCTATCAAAGTTTCAGTGGTATTCTTCATGAAGCAGAACAAACACTAGTGACATTCTTTTGGAACTGCAAAAGACCCTAAGTAGCCATAGCAATCCTGACTACATGGAGGAAAAATGGTGGTATCACACTTCCAGTCTTGAAACTAAAAACAAAAAAAAGAAAGTTATTTCTAAGCTGGCAGTAGAAAAGGCCAAAATCCAATTTAATTTGCAGTACAGAACTCCAAATGTCCTAAGTTGGACATGAGTACACATCCAAAATCAGGAGGATTGTTCAAATGTCTATTTAAGAAGCAGATTCTCAGAATTTAAGGTTCTTGAGACACCATTGTCAATTTCACTCAGGAGTCAAATATACCGGGAGATCCCAAATCTCAAATTCCATATTACTTCCTTATTAGAATTAGATAACTAAATCATATTTTCATAAGAATAATGAATACCACCTTCATTTTTTATATTTCATAATATCAAAGTACTATAAATCTGTTTTCTAATGTATTACCTAATAATTAAACTCGAAGAAGGTAAAACAAATTGTTTTCCTCTATTTTAGATGAAGAAGAAACTGAGGTAAATTAATCAACTTATTAGTTGTAAAACCTTGAATAATGTTACCTAAAGTTGGCAAACCTAAAATTTCCTGTAATTTTAATATTGTCCTTTGACATCCTCCCATAAATCTACTTTTCCAAGAAAGTGACATGTTATCATTGGTGTTCATACAATCTCTTGAGGAGCTTGATCAAAATAACCCAATCCCACAGACTCTCACTGAGAATATCTGAAGGAAGTACTAGAATATGTATTTTAGCAAATAGGTGAATCTAATTCAGGTTGTGGGAGACCATTGTTTAATATAAAATATTCTAATTGTCACCAGAATAGAAGGCAATATACCTGGACCAAATTACCCAAGACTCACGAATCAAACAAAATCATTCAATACCAGCTAACACTTTCACTGAATGATATCATTAAGTTACATACTTGACTATTTCAAGGGTGGACTGGGATATGAGGTACATCTCTGCAGTTTTTGTAAAAGCTCTATAGAGGGTATTTTTCCTGAATAGGTAGAAACCATGCAATATATGAACTTCAGAGAGTAGAACAAGAAAAAGAGTTATCAGCTCTAACTAAGTCGGAATATTTCTTATTTTAATCAGTATTCTTTATTACCTTGTCTAACAGGAAGTTCAAAATAAATTTAAGATAAATCACCAAGATTTTAGGTATAAGTACTTTTCCATTGAGAACCTCACCCTCACAGACACTCACAGATTTTGAGCTATTTTTATTTTAATTGTCTTATTATACATGAATTTTTAAAAGCTATCTTAAAATCATTTGGGAAGTAGTCAGGGTATAAATTATAAATAAATACACCTGAGAAATATGAAGTAAACAAATTCATGCAGGAATAATTTCAACATGAAGAAAGGACAGGGAACTAGAGATTTGCAGTGGTAGTTTTTTTTCTAAACATAATTCTTTCAGGCACAGTTGGTAAGTACACCTGTCATATATGCTTCCAAAAATGGAGCTCAAAATGATAACATACTGAGAGAAAAACAAATCTTGGGAATATAAAATTCATTTGTTATAACCAGTTTTGCTTACACTTCTCAAAATAGCCATCTGTACTAAAATGTGTACATAAAAGAACAACTTGCTGCAATACAAAAAAGGTTCATATATATTTAGACCTTGGAACTTTTTAAGGGCTTGGAAACTTTTCCCCGAAGCACCTACTTCATACTTGCTACCAAGATGATACATATACAGAAAAGGAGTTGATGTAAATGAACAACAGCTGCTTAAGTAAATCCAGTACAATTTTGTCAGTCCTATTTTTCCTTTGTCCCTCCAACCGCCACACCAATACTTAGCTTTCGCCCCCTTTCTGAGGCCACCCTTGCCTTTTAAATGTGTTTAATGTAATAAACACTTGCATAATATTTACTATATTCAGGTACTTTCCTATGTGATTCACAAATATTAGTTCATTTAATCTTCAGTACCAACTATAAAATAGGCAAAATTCCCCAAAGTTGCATAGCTACTGTGGAAGAGCTGGGCTCTGAACCCAAAAGATCTGTTTTCACCATTCATCAGCATTGCATGCTCTCCAGAATGCATGTTGTGTGTGTATATATGCGCATATGTGTGCATATGTATATGTATACACCTACATACACACATGTATATATGTATGCATACACTTATATACACAAATGTGTGTATATACCTGTATGTATGCAGGTATATGTGATATACATGCATAACTATAAAGGCCTATCTTAACAAATAAAAATATTGCTGTGATTCATTCCTCATCTCCTATGCAAACTGGTATAGATGTCCATTCATATTTGCTATATGTGTTTTATGTTCCCTTTTTCCTCTTTTTCTACCTTGGAATTAAGTGAATAATTTTATAATTCTGTCTTATAGCTTTTGTTAGCCTAGAAGTTTTAACTCTTTGTTTTGTAATTTTATTTACTGATTTGAGGTTAAAACATATATCTTTACTGATTGTAGTCTACTCCTGAGAAATATACAAATGAAATATACAAATTCAAATGAAGAGAAAGAGTGTACTTTGATTTCTTCCTTCCCTCCTGAACCATATGCTATTATGGTGATATATCAATATTTTATTTATACAAACACACATATATACACAAATCTTTCAAGTGTTTTGTTTAAATATTTAAGTATCTTTTCAATAGACTTAAATGATATAAAAAATATCTTACACATTTACACACAGGGTAACTATTCACAATGTTCTTCATTCTTTGTGCAGACCTATGCTTCCATCTGGTATATTTCCTCTGATTCAAGGATTTCCCTTATCTTTGCTCATAGTTTCTACTATTTATGATTCATTCTTTAAGTTGTCATTATTTTCAGTATAGTTTTGGAAATATATTTTGTTAGGTATGGAGAATTCTTAGTTGACAGTTTTTGAAAAATACTTCGAATCCCTTTGCTCAATGTTTTCTCACTTTATTTATGATGAAAATTCTGCTATCATCACTACCTTTTTCTTCTGTATTTCAATTCTTTTTCATGTTTCAGATGTTTACTTTCTTATTACCAGTGATTTTGAGCAATTTCATTATGATATACTTGGTATCAATTTTGTATGTTTTTTCATCATTAAGGATCATTTACTTTCTTGGATATGTAGCTTTATAATTTTGATCAAGTTTGAAATTCTTCAACAGTTATCTCTTCAAATATGTGTGCTGTAACCCTTTCTCCCATCACTACCTTAGAAATTCCAATTCTGTGCATAGTAAAGCCTCTTGAAGTGGACTTATAGATCACTGATGTTACACTCATTTTTCTAATTCTAAATAGTTTCTATTCCTCTGTCTTCAAGTTTATGACTTTTCATTTTCAGTGATAATCTGTCATCTCACCAATGTCTTTTTCATCTTACATAATGTAACTTTCATGTTTAGAAGTTAGATTTGGGCTATGTTATATATCTTCCATGTACCTATTTAACTTTCTGGAAACATCTAGAATATAAATATAATAATTCTTTTTAAATATCTTTGTTAATTCTAACATTTTTGTTACCTCTAATTAGGGTGAATTAACATACTTTCTTCATTAAGGGTAATGTTTTCCTTGTTTGCATGCCTGGTAAGCTTTAATTGTAATTAACAGTTTGAATTTAAACTTTTTGGGTATTAGAAATGTTTGCAGTGCTATAAATATTCTTAAGTTTTATTCTAAGCTTTTGTTAATTTACATGGAAACAGCTCAACTTTTGGGACTTACTTTAAGAAGTGTTAAGTAGGAGCAGAACAGTGTTTCATCTAAGGCAAGTTATTTCCCCGTACTAAGGCAAGAACTTCCTAAGAACTCTACCCTGTCTCTTATGAATTGTTAGTTTTACAGCCTGGTGCAGAGGAACATGCAATGATTCTAGTTCATTGTAGGGTACGGACTTCAATATTTTTAGATCATTTTCTCCTGGCCTCTGATAGTTTCCTCACATATATACTCTAATCATTGTGCAAAATATTTGCAGGAGGCCTCCTGTGATCTCTGTGTACAATTCTCTTACCTCTGTACTCTATGGACACCTTGACCTCTTGAACTCCTTCTAACTCTGGCTGTCAGTTGGATTCCATCTGGATTTCTCTTTCTTTGCTGTGGAGGTTTGAAACTATCTCAAAACAATAAGCTAAGAGAATTGTAAGGCTCACTTTTTTCTGTTTTTCCAGGGATTGTTCTCCTTCATTTTCATTGTCTTAAAACTTACTTCATAAACTTTGTCTGGTTTGGTTTGCTTTGGTTTGGTGGTTAAAGCAAGAAATATGTCCAGTCCTTTACTACATTTTTGGCCATAAGAGAGGTAACCTTATGACATTTAAAAAATATATATTCCTAAAAATGGACTGAAAGCATCTAAATCAGAGGATGAAACTTTTTTTTTCTGAAAAGATTCAAATAGTACATATATACTATAGATAATGTTACATACATGAAGATTAAGAATTAAGAATATATGTCTTATCACTGAGATACTGCAGTTACTGTTGCAGCTACTAAACTCTGCTTCTATAGCATGAAAACAGCAATAGAGGTTCTGATAAATCATTATTTACAAAACAAAAATGAGTGGATTTGGCTCACAGGTCCTATTTTATCTACTTCTGAGCTGAGTTAATGCCATTCCAGTATCTCAGTGATAAGACGTGTATTCTTATTTCTTAATCAAGGCTTCATATATGTAACATTACCAATAGTAAGATTCCCTAATAACTTTTCTTCAGATAGAAGGAGACAACATCAGCTAGGTAACATTCTTGCCAAAAATGCTTAAACTGATCTATGATTAAAAAAAATAAATATCCAATGTTACTTTTTATTAATATATCTTGGAGCAGGTTATTGAAAACTGTCAGTGTTATGAAAAATAAAATGTTAGAATGTGAAGCAACTAGATAAAATTATTAAATATACCAAATACATCGAAGTTCTAAAATCTGTATTGGGGATACCTAGGTAAATTTAGCATGGACTGATTTTAGAGTCTGCCTGATCACTACATTGTTTCACTAAATAATTTCACTAAGAAATAAATTTGGAAATAATTCACAATTCATCCTTTATATGCAAAAACTTGGTGCATTATGCATAATATTATGCATCTTGTCCTTGAAAGATGACACATTAAAACAACATGCAGATAGGTGATTAAAAAATGCCTTTTTTACAGAATGAATTAGAATATTGGAGTTTAAACCACCTCTAAAAGCCAAACATGGAAGGAGAAATGTAAGAAAGGACAGAAAAAGGACAAAGAAGAAAAGGAGAAAAAGGAAAGTAGGAAGGGGTGGGGAAGGAGGAGCAGAGGGGAAGGGATGGAAGAGGAGGAGGAAATAGAAAAGGGGAGAATAGAGGAACAGAAAGAAATGAAGTTAATAAGATAATATAAACAAGAAGGAAGAAGGCTGGCAGACAGCTGTATAGTGAGCATTATAAAAATGTGTTTGGTTATCTGAGGACAAAGTTAATCCCTAAACAAAGCTTGGGCTTCCAATCCTGAGCTCACCCACATCCAAATTCTGGCAACAGCCTTGGCCCTTCTCCAGGAGATTGTCAGAACTCTTTAGTTTAGTTGCTCAGCAGACTCAGTCTTATGTCAAAGAATCTTTGAGGTTTGCTCTGATCATCTTTAAAACTGGTTTAATAGCTACATCTTTATGCTTACTACTCATTTTCAGTATGTATATTCGTATGACAATCACAGAGGTCTATTGAGTCTTAGAGAAGCTGTCATGTCATGCATGACTGATTGGGTGCCCCCCTCAGTTTTCATAAGACAAGGGTGGAAGGGCCACCCAGCATCTGAGACCTAGCTCAGTTCTATCAATCCGCAGAGATCTCTTAACAATTAGTTTGCCTGCCTGCCACGTTGGCTATACCAGACCAAATTCTATACCCTGCTCTCTATTCATGACTCAATAAATTAAACTTCCAGAACTACAAGACCTTATTAAATAACCCTGTCTCTCCATTGTGTAAGCATGATAATAATTGTTGAACGGTAGCATTTCCCTAGGATATATACCTACCTGAGTCAGAAAGAGCATGCTAACTGGGTAAATTGCTTATTGATTAGATAATTTATTTTTAATACTGCCCCATTCATGTTTAGAGCTAGAAAAGAAACAGTGAAACAGAATTCTAATTGGATGAAAAATCTATTAAAGATTCAAGCTCAAAAATATAATGTTCCCTATCCCTCCAGCACTCATGCCCTCTTCTGCATTTCTGTTAACATATAAAACAAGCAAGATATAATAGTAAGGCATGATAATTACTTGTGCTTAAGTTGTGATTCTTTTTCTATCTATTTTTATAAGCACCTCTTTTTTTTCTATTAAAAATTAAATCCCATAATTCATATTTTACCTCAATGATTCACCTTTGGTAATCGTACATACGCATATCCTAGAACTTAATATTATGGTTGGCAAAAAAAAAAAAAAAACTGAAACTAAGTTTGAACTTTCCCTTAATTCTCACTTCTTTGACTTTTGATATTTAATATTTAATATTCTCAATTCATGCAACAATTCTTTAAGTGTGCAGTAATGCCTTCCTATACCAACCCCAGATTTAAGTTCTATCAACTCATAAAACAATTACTGCCTATAATTAACACAAGAAAATGAATAAGATAAAAATAATCTTCCCCTCCAAAGTTACTCTGGACACTTTCACAAAGTGCATAAGGAAGAAATAATCATATAGCCACAATATTACAAATCACTTTTTTGAAATTGATATTTCCATGGAGAACTTCCTTCATGAAGATTCCATTTCTAATAAAATAAACTATAATATGCAAGAGTCTTTATTAAACCTTTTTCAATTTTCTCATCTAATGGCTCATGAGTCCTTTTATAGTAGGCCATCCTCATGAAGAATAAAAATATTTACAAATGAAGAATAAAAATATCAGATGAATTAAGAAATCCTAACATCACAGGCTTAGGGGATGATAATAAAAAATAAACATAAAATATTTATAAGGATATGGTCTCAAATTTCATTTCAAAATTCTCAGTATATATTCTTAGAAACATATACATGTTTCTTTAAAACATGCTTACAAACCTTCAAGTTACCGTCCTTTTAATCTTATTATGATTTCTGCTTAACCTGTTCTTATTAAAGGTTAAAATCAACACCTGTCTATTGAAGTTGATTGAACCAACAAACTCATTTTACACCCACTTCACTTCACAGCTACAATTACACTTTTTCAGCCTGAAACATCAAAACATAGGCATAGCCAAAATTTTTCACCTTTATGACTACATAAAAGAAGTATTCTAACAAATATACTCCCCACATATTCATCATTCTTTTTTTTTTAATGACCTGTACTGACAGACATGAAGTGGCGTAAAACCAGAGTCTTATCATAGGTGAAAAAAAAAAATCATGTCTCATGCTTTAGATCTCTAGGGACATATGGGAAGCAAGTATCTCCACTAAAATCTACCAATATACTTAACAGTATATATCTTCAATTTCAGTGAGTGGTTAACCATCAATGTTTCACAGCCTTTCACAGCATCTGGTGAATTTTATCTGGGACCAGAAAGCAAAATTGGGGCCTCCCTGGTGGTAGAAGAGTTAAAGTCTTGGCTCTATCAAGCTGTCACCAGCCACTGTGGAATGAATTCAATCACTGGCCAGAGCGCTAACCCACACAGCACAGAAGACCTCTCCTGTCTTACCACTGCTCCCTTCAATAGTGTATTCCTGTAGATTCGCCTGTTCTGCTCCCCGCTATCTCTGGTGAATCCTCTCATCTCCCACACCTCTGGCCTGGGTTCTTGTATGCATAAATAAATAAAATAAATCTTTTTTTTTTAAAGGAAAAAATGGGGCCTCCCTGGTGGCGCAGTGGTTGAGTGCTGCGCTGTGGAGCTGTCGGCAGCGCGCGATACAGGTTCGACACCCGGCGGGGAGAATCCCACATGGTACGGCAGACCTCTCCTGCCTTGCCCACTGCTCCCCTCAGCAGTGTATTTCTGATCTGCCTGTTCTGCTCCCCACTCTGTCTCTGGTGAACCCTCTCGCCACCCCACGCCTCTGGCCTGTACCCCAGCTTGTATGTATAAATAAATAAATCTTTAAAAAAAAAAAAAAGGAAAAAATGCACAACACTGACATAGAGAATCTCATGCAGCATTCAATCTATGTGCTAGATTGGTGATGTTGATACAAAGAAACTATTTTCATGGTTCTGAATAATAGTATAGTTAGCCAATGTAATTTCTTCTTGTTTTCACCCATAATTCAATTATGTATTTTCAGGCATCACAGAAACTTCCCTGGGCTCAACTACCAAGAACAATTATCTGTCTCTGCAAACATAACACCACAGTATTTCATCATCCTATCATACAATGCTTATGAAATCAATATGGGTCATACGAATCAAAGTTTGGTTATATTAGGAACCTAAATGAATTATTTGATTACTTTTTTGATGTTATTTTCACCATTTTATAGTAACCTGAACAAAAGCATATTAAAAAGCATATGAACAAGAAAGAATAGTGATAAAATAATTTTCTATATGATTCACATCAATTGTGGGTTAGTCAATTTGAATGATATTCAGGGGCTAGTTACGGCCTATTCTGATCATGATTTCTTTCATGTATTACAATAACAGAACAAGGAAAAAAACAGGGAAAAACTAAAATTATTTTTACTCTTTTATACTGTGCCTATTCAAAGATATTTTACAGTTACCTAGTCACTCCATGTATCACGAGGCTAAGTAGCCTCACTTAGGCTCACTCAGGCCTTGAAGTTCAGATTTGGTGTTCAGATGAATCCCTGCACAGCCATGACCTTTTCTTAAGAGAGTTCCTTATCATCCAATGTGTGCTGTTTAACCAAGGCAACAATTTTCTTGTGAAACTATCATAAGATTATTTTATGAATCTATCATGAATTATCTCATTCAATGTGAGGCCATATAAGAAGACAAAATAGAATCTTCCCAGAATCTATCTATCTTATTTCCATTTGTACTTTGAATCATGAAGTTAACAATTGATAGTTCACTTATTTTTCACACTAAATAAGCACAACTTTCAAGAGAAATCAAAATCTCATCTATTGATCTCTTTCACTACACTATATTACTCTAAATATATATTTTAGATTTTTAATATTGTTACTATAACCTTTTCCATTACATGTATTGATGGCCCAGTAATGTATAAATCTAAGTGAAATATGAGTCATTAAATTCCCTTAGACCAAATTTGCACCTAGAGTCAAGAATGAAAGAAAGGTTTATAATAATCATGTTTAGAAATTGCACAACAAAAATTCAATTATCTTGGCTGATAAAATTTTAGTTATAACAAAGGGATATCCCAGGATGAAGAGTTAAGAAAAAAACAATAAAGGTGATAAATGAAGGGTGTTCTGGTTAATAAAATAAAACAAAGTTTAATAAAAGGAGGGGAGGAGGAAAAAGAGAGAAATCCCACCAACAAAATATGACCTTAGGGAAGGCTCAACTTCAGAACCTCGGTTTTCTAATCTACACAATGTGCTGATGAAATAGGGTGAATCAGATAAAATTTGAAGATTGCAATTTTCCCCATCTACCAACTAATTTCATTCTAATAACAATTTGATAAATACCATTGTCAATTTTTTTCTTATTTTTAAATAAAAATATATAACCTAAGGTAGTCAATTTATCAAATAACAAATTAAAATAATTTCAAAGCTACAGACAAAACACTGACACCATTGATATCTTTGCATAACTAATAAAACCACATGGCCCCCCTCCCCCCTCTTGAAACTGCATCTCAAGAGCATCCTAGTGGTCTTGATCACTATCTTTTCCAAATATATTTGTTAACAGATTCAATATTAAAGACTTCAATAGAAATGTGGGTCTCGTTTAACTGAACACAAAACTTACTCCTTTCAAAATGTTTTATTCAATTAACTTAAGTCCTCATAGACCCGGTCTCTAATAATTTTGATGAAGGAATGATATTTCAAGTCTCATTGATATAAAGTGTCTTCTAATTAATAAATAATGAAAAATGGGATAATAAAGGAAATTTATTCCTGAGTATAAAAAGGAGCCAAAGAAAGAAAGAAAATTCAAATTTTAAGTTCTTCAAATGGTCTGGTAAACATTCATTTTTAGAAAAGTATCTTCAGAAATGTATTTCTTTAGAAAAATATTATGTATTGCTATTAATGAAATACAGTTAAGACATTACAAATAATTGTGATTGTTTTCCCTTCCCTTCCAACATAGAGAAAAATAAATCCCAAGCTTTCAATTCAAAACAAAACAGTGGAATAATACTATGTATTGCTATTAATGAAATACAGTTAAGACACTACAGATAATTGTGATTGTTTTCCCTTCCAACACAGAGAAAAATAAATCCCAAACTTTCAATTCAAAACAAAATAGTGGAATAATAGTATTTCAAAAATAGAGAAAGAACTCATGTTACCGTTATGCTTCATTTTGTTAGGATTATTGAGAATTAACAAAGCAAGCAGGAGTGTGCCTTATCTACAAAAGGAGAATACTCTAGATTTTAAAACTTCCTATATACTTAAACAACTTAGTATTTTTGAGTCCCATACATAAAATAAAATAGGGATGACAATGTCTGCCCCACAGGAGTGTTGTAGGAGTGAATAGTGTGAGTATAAAAAACAAATGGCATGTGGAACCATACAATACAGACTTTAGATATTTTTAATATTATTCAAGACATTATGCAACTTACACTGGTCATATCACTGAAATAAAATTACTTATTTCCTATCAATTTGTATGTGCTCAACACAAATATGACAGTCAAATTCTAATTTTGGCTCTAGTATTTTTTTTTTTTTTTGTAATCTGCAATAAATGGATGTTTACATCACGAAATGCATGCCAATAGTAATAGGCCTATGGTTAATACCTGTAAAATCAAGTCATAGACTATTTGTGCGATTTCTTTGCTTGTCTCTTGCACAGCTGTTCAGGAACATCTCTGGGGAGTGTCCAACAGTAGTTAGCCAGCATTGTAGTGGACCATTTTCCCTGGTCTCTTTGTTCCATTGATGCGATATCTTGATGAAAATGTTCGCCATGTTCATCACTAACCATACCACAGGTTTCAGGGAAGAAATCCAGATGGGAATGAAGGAAGTGGATCTTTAGATACATATTGCAGCCAAGTTTCTGATACTGCATCAGCATGTCTTCTACTAGTTCCTTGTAGTTTTCTGCCCTAACATTCCCAAGAAAGTTTATAGACACTAGTCAAAAAACATTCCATGCTTGTTTCACATCACCCTGCAGCAAGTTGTTGAACGGGTCATCTCAATACAGATGGAATGTTTGGGTAGACTAATCTCGACTTCTTTTGCTTTGTTATTCTGCCAGAAAGAGGAGGAACCAAGCAGAAGGAAGTCTTTCATGTGGTTGCTTGGCTCTCTCCACACCATGGGGACTGCAAACGGCATTGATGGTCTTTTGCCATATAACCTCTGTGAAAGCTGTGTTGTACATGTCGCACAGCATATATGCGGGGTCCAAGGCTTGTCTTGGTCACCAAACTTTCATCTGAGGTAAAGATGATAAGCCTCCTTAACTTGAGAAGTGATACTTTTCTTCTGGTTGGCAAATGTCACTTCCCCACAAATAGAGCAGAGATTGTCCATGCTATGAATACACTTTCAAGGTATTACTGTTCTGTATTGTGCCTAAATGGATAAAATAATAATTCTATGGAACAGTAGCTTCAACTGTCTCGCACGAAGTCTGAAATATTTTCGATGCTCAACCTTTCCGACAGGGCTTTATCTAGTGTACTGCTGACGTCAGCTTACTTCAGCAGTCACCTGGCAGGAGTACTGCATTGCATCAGAAAATGATGCAATCAACTCCGGATGATGTGTGCACGATGGTATTATGCAATGTGATGCAATATTACATAATTCTAGGCTGATTTAGGATGTTGTTGCAGTCCTACTCGATAAATTTACATGATGAAAACATATAAAATGAATAATATGAAGTATCTTCAAAATGAGAGCTAATGAAAAATGTTCAGGGTTACATTCATGTTCAGCACACCAAGATACTACAGATTAGGGCCTTTTTAAGTCAGTTATGATCTCACTGCTGACCAGTGTTATTGGTTTTTAGAAAAAATATGTGTCTATGGATTCTAAAAAGTAGAGCGAAGTTTTACCATTGACAACTTTATTATTTCTAAGTGAGTTATATTTTAGAAGAGATCTATGCATGACAGTGGTAACATTACTGCATTATAATAAAGTACTCTCTTCTTGTCTTCCCCATGTTAATTTAAATGTTCTGTCATTTCAAGGGCTCCTCACTGACTGTGCTTGATTATTGCTCAACTACAGTCTTACCTCTTCCTCTTTCTGGTCTGTCCTTCCACCTCAGAAACATCACCCAAGATGAGAGTATGGGAAAAGTATGTTCCTGCTCTTACCATCCACCTTCATTCCTAGTTTCAATTCTTCCTACACACTGATAACAGAATAATATTCTTACATAGTTCTCATTAACAATAATGAGCTGTATTGTAAGTATGCTAAGTAAAATTATATATAAGATGCATTTTAAAATATGCTGTCAAGATATGAAGGGTTAGATGAATCATGGTACATTACTCCCATTTCATTTATCAAAAATTATTAAAGAAAAGATATGCATTAATGATGTGGGAGGAGATCTGTCATTTATCATTAATTAAAACAAATTACTGAATTAAGTCACCCTATTTTATAAAATGGTAAACCACACACTTATTCTTATGATAAATGTTTGAAATGCATATAAAAACATATTACATGAGGCATAGTTATCTATGTAAATACCAAAGACTATTAATTTATTCATAATGATCAAATCTACAGGGTGAATTGGGGAACATGGAGGAGGAAATCTTGTTTTTTATACATTACTTTTATGGGGGGGTAAAACAGGCACTTTATTTAATTCTAATCATATATTTCATAAATGGTCTCAAATTGTGAAGTGACTGGAGAAATCACTGGGGTTTTTCAATTATTGTTTCACTCAGAACAATACTGGTTTTTTGTTTAAACAAAGAATATATATTTCTTTAGTAACTGAAAATTTTTTAAGTCCATAATGTTTTTAATTACTGGATTTGGGCAAGGTTAACTTTATTGTGAATCAAGTACAGTCTTTTTTTTTTTTTTAATTTATACATAGAAGCTGGGGTACAGGTCAGAGGCGTGAGGCGGCGAGAGGGTTCACCAGAGACAGAGAGGGTAGCAGAACAGGCAGATCAGAAATACACTGCTGAGGGGAGCAGCGGGCAAGGCAGGAGAGGTCTGCCGCGCCATGTGGGATTCTCCTTGGCCGGGCATTGAACTCGCGTCGCCGCTGCTGACAGCTCCACAGCGCAGCGTTTAACCGCTGTGCCACCGGGGAGGCCCTCAAGTACAGTCTTGAGTGTACTGTCTTTATTTTAATTGAGAATTACTTAGACAAGTTGTCATCTCTCATCCCATCTCAGAATGCTATTAAAATGGACAACAGAACCAAGTTTAGCAGTGTTGATAGGAATATAAGCTAATATAATTGGATTATATGTAAGAGGTTTAGCAAGCTCTGGAGGATCAGAAAGGGTAATGAGAAAAAAATCCAACCCAAAATATACATTTTTTCATAAATATGGTACTGCTAAATTAAAATTGAGAGACAAAGAAAAACAGGCAGTTTATTTTTGTTTCTGGCTTAAAAGTATAATTTTCTTCATTTGACAGACTTCTGAAACCTTTCTCTTAGAGAAGTTGTTTCTAATATCTAAATGGATTGGGTTTCTTTCATAGGTGACAATTCCCCTGCCTGTCACAGGAGGTGTCAACACAGAATCTGTGTGGCCATTTTTGAATGCCATTTAAATGTTTGAATTAGATACTGCCAAAGTTCCTTCCATGTATGAGCTTCTGGTCTACAAAATTTCTCTCTTCAGAAACACATAAAATCCCCCATTTCTTTGCAGATTAATTTTAAAACACCCATCTTGTTACTTAATGATATGAAGGATAGCTTCTTGTTTCCAAGAACATATAATAGGAAACTGCCCTAATGAAGGGTACATTAAAAATGCTAAAAAGGTGAAATGACTGTAGCCCAAAAAGCAAGGGTGAGTGTAGAATCTAATAAAGCCAGAAGTTGGTAGAGGTCAAATCAAGGACAACATTATACGAAAAGCAAATGAACATCATGGAGGGTTTTTAGCTGGTTACAGAAGGCTGGTGAAGTAATCAGTTGTGTTCCAAATATGTCAGTTCTGGCTGTAATATTTAGAACAGATTGAAAAGCACCAACAAAAGGCAGTTCATGTCAATCTTTAGCTCAGAATCCTTCGAAGACTCCTTCTCCAAAACATAGTAAAAAGCTATAGAACTTTATAGCACTCCACAAGGCTTTCTATAATCTTCCACTTGTCTTCATTTCTAGGATTTTAGCCCTCACCAATTTCTTTTATATTACAAATATTTCATGGTATCAAAAGTCAAAATATTTTGAGAACAAACTATAGGCACTTGACCACACACACACACACACACAAAATTCTTGAAGCAAGTAGACACATATCATTGTTGGAGCTTTACTAAAGTAATCCTATATTGTTTTTGCCTTAGAAAACAACTACAAAAATCACCCTCAAGGTAACCCCTCTGTAGCTATTGAAAATCCTACGTATCTAGTAAATTCACAATATGTCCAGTACTTTTTTCCTTGGCTGTTAATCTCAACAGAAAAAGACTGGAAAGTACAAGCCTAGTCAACTGCAAGAAAATCCTACTTCCTCCCTGAATTTTTCAGGGAATACAAGCATTTGATGATCTAGTTGATATTTAGTATGTAATGACATACTCAATAGCATCTTCTAACCTTCACCCAAACACACAGCATAAAATGACAAGCAAATGTAAACCAAAGCAATTTTTTTTCTCTTATACTGAGTTTATGGACATCCTTTGAGTGTGAACATGTAGACCATCAACACAAGCATACCTTCAGATAAAATAAACTCAAAGTGACTTAAAGCATTTTCTATATGATTAGGATGCACCAAAATTTCTGAGTGGGAAGCAAAATTAAATTTTCCCCCTACCCGTAGAAATTACATCACTACACTTCCCAGAAACTCTGGTGAAAAATGGAGCAGAACAAATATTTGCACTGCCACCATTTGGGGAGCCCCATGTTGTAACCAAAATATGTAGAAAACTTCAAGAAGCACCCAATGGTATGTACAGCAAACCCAATTCCACTGATGCAGCCTTCAGCAAATTGAGATTTTTTTTGTTTTCCTCTAGGAGGAAGACACTTTATTTCTCACAATCTGGTACGCTCAAGATAGACGTTGCAGATGCATCTGAAAACAAACTTCTATGTTGTCAGCACATCGGGAAGATTGAAGGCTGCCGCCTAGCCCTGTTAGATTTAAAGTTATGGCAACATTTCAATTGTAAACACCATTTTCCAAGAATTTATAACTCAACTGTAAAAAATCTGCTCCCAGATCAAGTTCTGGAGGCCTAAGAAAGAAGAAAAACATTAAACTATGAAGTAAAGAGCATTTTAAACTCAATCTTGAAATTTTAAATCATGAAACACAATTTTCAAGGTTTTGGTTTTGTAGGGTCACAACTTAATTTTCATAAATAATGAAAGAAAAATTATAACCAGAAATGTATGAGGTGAAACCCCAATTTCACTTATTCTGAAAGCATTTTTAAAAATAATGTCAAGTAAATAATTGTCATTCCAGAGTAGATTTTATTGCTGGTTAGACTGGATTTACTCGTGTAACCATGGTCATAGATAACTACAAATATCTATGCTTACTGCATTGCAAATGAAAATATATTTCAAAAAGTATGTAACAAAATTTTTCTTTTTAAAGTACAAATATTAAGTGAAAACCTCACTCCTAGTAGACTCTTTTCCTTTCTTACATTTTTGTATAAATGCACATGAACAATTACTGCCCTCCCCACCCACCCCCAAAACACGCACAGATACCTGTATGTCAAGCAAAAACCTCTTGTTGCTTTGGCTGTTCAGCAGTAAAAAAGAAAGTTAAATGTTCAGATTAATAAGAAAGAAAGGGAAAGTGTTACTCTAAATTTTTTTAAAAATATCTCCACTTAGAACATGTGGACAAATAGTACCATAAACAATCTCAAAATAAGAAATCTGGTTTTCTTTTCTCATGTGAGAATAATTCACCTTCCTGATTATCAAATTATTCTTTACTCAGTGGTCACTTACTAGATAATGCCAATAATAAAGCCAATAATAAAGATTTGACCCACATTTGACTTGAAATAACCATTTTCAGAATGGACTTATCTCTTCCCAACCATCTAAGCCTAAAACTACCTACCCAGCTATCAATCAGAAAGACCAGTAAGAATGCCAATGATCACAGCACACCATCATGGCCTGAGGAGGCAACATACCACTGGCTCTCAAGTTGAATTGTCTCTTAAGCTCCCCAGCTGAACTAAATTCCATTAAATCACATCTCTTCACTCCTTCATGTCCTTAATATGCCTCTCAAGTCTCATCTCTCCACAGAAAGCTCCTCTCCAAATTCCAATAACTCTATATTTGTATCCAAATTTCATTTCTTAATTCGGGTAACAAAGTGAATAGATTATACTAGTTGAAAGAAAATTTAAGCAATGCAAGTTAGAAGAATATTGTTCTACATTAAATAAACATGTAAGAAAGGAACCATTAAAAAAACAGTGATACCTAATAAGAGCTTTTCTCAGTGAAAGGGAAGAAGTTGCAAATGATGACAATATTAAATAAGAATGATGAATGATGATAAAGCTGTCCCCCTTGGGAGATATTCAGACCTCATACGAAATGGAACTCTCTTCACTCTGCTAACAAGAAAGAATGATGTAAAAACATAAAATATTAATAAATTACTGCAAAAAAAATGAGGAGGGGAGAATAGAATCACAAAAGGCAGTAGGATGTACCTGAACTGAATATATTGGAGAAATGGAGAAATTATATTATGCATGTATTTTTAAGTCTTAATTTCTTCCTTTTTAGTTTTATAAATTTGGGGTTATAACTCAACTTAATTTTGTTCTTGAAAAATAGCACATTCACTCCCAAGTTAATAAAATCAGGTAAGGGTATGAATAATTACAGTTAAGGATTCAAAAACCTTACATTTGTTACTTAATAAAGGACTGCTGCTCACTGTCCATGATGCAAATACGGGGAAACATCAGCTATATATACCTTGAAATTCTTCCCCATACTTTGGAGAGAATGTCAGCCATTTAAGTGTGTCCCTGAAAATATAGTTCTACACCTCTGTGTAGACTTGCTGGTACCTCCCCAAACAGATTAGCTTTCTGATTAACTTTTTTTTTTAACTTTTAATTTTTTTTATTTAAATTTTTTTATTATTTATATCTTTTACATTATTGGGTATTCCCCATAGGTTTCCCACCACCGATTCACCTGTGAACGATTACCATAGTCCCTTGTGCTCTTCTATCCCCCTTTTTGAGTCCTTACTGGCTCTTCCTTTATTCACTTTCTCAGGTATATCTCATAAGTTACCAAGAAACACGGTTTATTCTAAAGACATATATGCATTTTTTCTTTTCCTTTGTCTCACAAAAAAGGAAATCCCTCTCAAACTACTCCTGCTGTCTTTAACCTTCAATATTTTTCAAACTCTCCTGGAGTTTTGGCATATATTTTAAACTTTTCTATAAAGATCAGATAAAGAATTAATTGAATTTTGAATTTTTTTAACTATAATTATACAAGTCTAATAAAGTTTGAAATAGAGATTGATTTTGTCTATGTTTTAAAACATTCAAGACTTTTTTTTTAAGAAATGAAGGTACAGATGTTTAAATCAGCAATAGTAAACAAGATGTGAAGGAGTTAGAGACAAGAGAATTAGTTATGCATAGATGATTCAAAGGGAGTTGTCTAATAGAAACTTGATATACAACACGCTAAAAGCCCTTTATCTAAGGACTCCTAAGTAACAAATAACATTCACTGGGTATTTTATAACCTGTTGTTACACGGATACTTCTTACACCTAAATTATTATCTTAACACTTTTATGATAATGAACTCTAAGTCTCTGAATAAAGAATATTTCATTTTAAATTGAGGAGATATCTTTTTTTTAAATTGAGGAGTATTTGTTAATTAAAAATGTGATTGTCTATTGAACATTTTGCTATTCTTGAGCTCTAATTTTTAGGTACGTTGTTTCCCAACCTAATTAACATTAGATCAAACTTAGTCTGGTAATAAGGTCCATGCATGAGGAAATAATTAGGTCCTCCTATTTAGAAGGATTATTGAAAAAAAAAGGGCAACTAGATAGTCTACAACTCAGGTATGTCCCTCTCCTGTGAATAAATTGAATAAAGAAAAAGAAAAGATTATAGGCAACCTAAAATTGTCTATAGAGTAATATTTATATAACAACCGCAAAGTGGTTCTATAAAACCATAAAGTGTTTTGACTGCATTGAATAAATAACTAAAATGCTACATTAAAATTTTAAAGAGCACAAGGGACTATGGTGACAGTTCCCTGGTGAATTGGTTGTGGGAAACCAATGGGGAATACACAATAATGTAAAAGACATAAACAATAATATCAATAAAATAAAGAAAAATTTTAAAACATTAAAACATATACAAATATATATACATATTCACATATATAATGTTTAATATATATATAGTGGTAATGTGATTTACAACACTGCATAAGTTTTAGGAGTACAAGTTCATACATTTCATCAAATGCATGATACTACACCACAACCAACACCAAAGTACCAATGACCCACCAACTACACACAGTACATCCAGTCACCTCTAACGCTTTGCCTTTGGACAAAATATTAAAATTTCATCAGCCCCCAAGCATGTTATATTCCTAAAAAGTGAAGACATAAATTAAAGTATCTCTAATATTTTTTCCAGTTTCATTAAACAATAAATATGAAATGTTGTAAATGCTGATTGAATATATATTTAAAACTTATATTTGTACTGTGGACTAATTCCTTCCTTTATGTGCTTAATTATACATACTTCTCTGTACCTAACCAGTTACAAAACTAATTGCTTGGCTTAGCAGAGTCTGGATGCTCACTATTGTTAAAAGACAAAACCTAAGGCAATTTCAAATGAATTTCAGGTATAACATGTCAGCAATAATGAAAGAGTAAGAGAGAGGATTTGTGTTTTTTCCTTCCAGCTTAGTAAGTGCACCCTAAGGTTTATGCCAAAAGACATTCTCATGTCTATAAACAAGAACTGAAAACAGTCCCTACTAAAGAACATGTTGCAAAACAAGGACACCCCAAAGGTGAGTAATCAAAACCCTTTCAGCCAAACCACTGATAGTAATAATTGGACTCCAGATAGCTTGCTTACAAAGGGAGGCCAGGCCCAAGTGTTCTTCACTCCCTAAATTCCTAGCTATGTAAATGATAGAAAGTGAGAGCAACACATGACAGGAAGAGAAGAGGCTATTCATATAAAAGAAAAAAATACAGAATTATAAAACGAAGTTCAGTTGTCAAATACGCAAATCAGGTACAACATCAACAAAAGCCTTCACAGCTGAAGATTATAAATAACGAACCAGATTTGATTGATTTTGCTGAACAGGCAACGTATGAAAAAGAAAAAATCTCCCCCAGATGAAAGATAGTCACTTAACAAACTTAAAGCATGAGTCTTTTTAAGGGAAAAAGAAAAAAAAAGATGCCAAAAAAAAAAAAAGATGTATCTTCTTCCTACAGATTAGAAAGCCTTAAGCTGTTATTTAGAAAACTGTGAAAAAAAAAAATGGCCTTAAGAGATTTTGTACTTAGGTGGAATGAAGTTACTTACTATAAACAAGCAAACAATAATCCCAACACTACATAAAATGATACATACAAGCAATAAGTACAATTTTTGGCTCCCAGGTTAATATATTAGAAAATTACAAATTGCAAATGTTTCCACATAATGTGCTCAACTTAAAAACATGACAGATCAAAGAAAAAAAGAGCACAAAAGAAGACCACTTTGATGACATCATTACTTATGAGTCACTGTTATTAAAATGTTTTGTTACCCAGTCAGTGAATTTCAAGAGATCTCAAGGGAAATCTACCTTTCTCCCCCATTGGGATAGTTTAACCATATTTGGCAGGAGCTAGTTTTTGAAAATGAAGGAGATACTATGAATCATAAGCTCAGTCTTAGGAAATACTTTGAAAATTCAAGATATAATGGTCAATTTGAAATCTCCAAAAACAATGTGACAAGTTTGTAAACCGAGAGTCATGAAAACAACTAATAAAAGTATTTCTGAAATATTAGCTAATTTTCAGGGACCAATTCTAGAAGAGCTAGGGATATATGGTCCACACTGCTTTTTATATTTGGGAGAAAATATGGTAGACATTAGTTCCAGAAAGAAACAAAAAGTTCTTAACTACCTTCCTGAATGAAAATATTAGGGAGAATATTCTATATAAGATAGTCCTAGATATAATTAACTATTCTAAATAGTTTTTTCCTTAAATTTTGAAATATTGATGATAAAGTTTTAGCTAAAAAAAAAAACCTGTCAAAAGCTTGTTAAAAATTTTTTACAGCATCCTATTCCAAAAAGGGCTTGAAATTAAAAATAATAATACCTGATATTTAAATAACCTCTTTTCCTGTAACAATGGCTAGTAATTATCTTCTAAGTTTGAAAATTATCAAAATATAGAGACTAGGTTTTTATTCATGTTTGAAAATACTGGATGATTTTTATCTTTCTTCTGGTGATACTAATTTTCATATCTTAGCTGTACTAGCCCAAATAGTAGCAATTAATCTTAGCTATTTAAATTTTAATTTATAATAAATTTTAGATATAATCGAAAATTTCTCAGTCATATTGTCCATGTCCTCAGTGTTTAATAGCTACATGTTGCAAATGGCTACCATATCAGTCAGAGCAGATATAGAACATTTCTATGACTGCAAAAGGTTCTGAAGAATAGCACTGATCTATAGCCTACCATCAGGGAAAGACTTCATACAATGAATGTATTGTCATATAGATGCTAGCAGAAAGCAATCACCTAATCTATGTATAGCTACAAGAAAAAATAATCACATTAAATTTCAGATGTTTATATCATAACAAAGCCTGTAGTCCTGATAGTAAATTTATTTCAATTTTGTTAGGAGCTATCCAAATAGCAATTCTGTTGAAAGTCAATTGTTTCGTACCTAGACTCCATAAAGACATCATTTATTATATTATAAATTCCAAGATCTCCTAAGAAGATTCAGGAGAATTGTTTGGATAAGTTGAATGACTACTATTTAAGTATCTTATTATTTTACTATTATTTTTATTACCATTATTTTACTATTATTATTTACTATTACTTTTAAAAATTTATCTTACTATTCCATAATAACTAAAATACTAGGTAAACTGCTAAAATACTAAATAATAACAAAAAAATCCATAATGATTTCATAGCAGATATTTAATAAGCAGCTCATGATTTGCTCTTAAATTATGTCTTTTTGTCTTCTCAAAGAAAGAAGGGAAAGACTAAGAATTTCTCAACCATACATACATATTTGGAAATATTACTCGGGAGAAGATGCATAAACATGAGTAAAAGGACATAGGTCTCCATTTAACCAAGTACACTAATACCAACAATACATTTTTTTTTATTATTCTACTGAAAAAGCACAAGGTATTGATCATGGTGGTATGTGTGTAAGCAGGAGAGTGGGATGGAAAATCATAATCTTCCCAATGTCTACCTCACAAAATGTCCACATCTAAGAAAATGGTTCATTAGCTTATCTCCAAAATTTATTTAGTTTTTATGTTTATTTATTTTATTTATTTATTTTTTTTTTGCATGTAGAAGAACTGGGGTATAGGCCAGAGGCGTAGGGGGAAGAGAGAAGGGTGAGAGGATTCACCAGAGACCAAGTGGGGAGCAGAACAGGCAGATTTACTGAAATACACAGCAGCAGGCAAGACAGACTAGGTCTGCTGCACCATATGTGGGTTAGCTCCCTGAATAGGAATCAAACTCAGGCCCTAGAGGTGATAGTGCTGAGACTTAACCCCTAGGCCACCAGGGAGACACTCTAAAATTAAAATCAAGGAAATATTTTCTTAATTCATATACTAATTTCTTTATCCTAGTTCTTTACTATTCTAGTTTGTCCATTCTTCTACAAAATTAAAGAAAATGGGATACACTTTTAAGAGTGTCCGATGACTCAAATTCTTTCTGTCAAATTTTATTTAAATATAATAAAGGAAATGCAAAAAGTGTAGATGACTTTTTAATTAGAATCAGGGAAATGGCAAATAAATAGGGTTAAGAATATTGGACTCACTCATTCTCTATATCTGTCTGATCATACTGACATGTATTACTGAAGAGTTCAAAAAGACTCTCACTAGAATACATAATGCATACTCATGATATCCTCACAAATCTTTCATAAAACTATGTGAAAGCCCCCCAAACAATATAAAGAGAGAGTAAATAAAATTTAAGAATTATAAAATTATAAACCATATTATCTTCCTAGATAAGAAAAATCATATAACATGTAAGCTATAATTTGTCTTGGAAATACTGCCATTGGTTGCCATATACTCCATACATTCTATTATAATTACTTTAATTAATTTACACAGTTAATTGAAATAGCTTCTGTTCATTCTTACTACATATGGTAGCTATTTTGCACTCAGGTTTGAAAGTATTCCACAGTACCGCTAGCTCATTTAAATTATTCCCTGGCAGATAAAACTAAGATATACCAATACAGATAATTTGTTTAAACTGATATTCTAACTTTATTTGCTTGTTTGTTTGTTTATTAAAGATTTATTTATTTGTGCATACAAGCTGGGGTACAGGCCAGAGGTGTGGGGCGGCAAGAGGTTCACCAGAGACAGAGTGAGGAGCAGAACAGTCAGGTCGATGGAAATACACTGCTGAGGGGAGCAGCGGGCAAGGCCAGAAAGGTCTGCCGCACCATTTGGGAATCTTCCCAGCCAAGCATCTAACTCCCATCACCGCTGCCGACAGTGCTTAACCGCTGTGCCACTAGGAAGGCCCCCATTCTAACTTTATTTAAACATGAAAAAGAAGCACACCACTAATGTACCCTTAATTGACTGTAGAACATGGGAGCAAGCATCTGCAAAAGTTGATTTTCTTGGATACAGAAACACAGCAACAGCAGTATGACAAGGAAACAATAAAGATGGCATTTGAACTGTTGCAACAAATGAAACAAGCCATTGCTACATTAAATCCATGCATGAAGTCTTCAACTTCTCCTCACTAGAATTCTTGGGGAGTCAGTGAAGCGGGCAGAAAATGCAAACAGATATTGGTGTTCTTATCCATTGCAATTTCCTTTGTTCCTATAAGAGATCTGAAAAAGTGAATCTGGAGATGATTCTAGAGGGCATGGAGCCCAATCCTGATTCCACACAAAGAGGTAATTAATTTACTCATTCACACAGCAACCAGTGAGAGAACCACAACAAGAAGCCATGGATCCAGAGCTCTTTCCACAGCTGCTGGCAGGAGACCAGAGGGACCAGCCCCTTTCTCTGAGAACAACCTTTCAACTAGACATACTTGTTCATGCACTCCTTTCTTTCCATGAAAGAATAAAAGAGCTAATAATGTTCCTTATTGACAGTTCTTTTATGTCATTGAATACAAGTGTCAAAGGAACTTCAGAAAAATGTAAACATTTATAAGATTTTAAAATTACTATCAACTTATCAGATGACACAACTATAAAATCATAGTAACTATTTTTCCAAGCCCAGCCTCCTGCAATATCAATCTAGCCAAAGACAACTGTCAAATTAATCTTTCTAAACCAGTTTTAATCACATCATTCTTTTATATACAAACATCTGGTGACCTCCCCTTTGCCTAACATTAAATGCAAAATCTTTACTCAGGTATTCAAGACCTTCACAAAAGTCCCAATCAAACTTTCCTTCCTGGTATTCATTCCCTGCTTCCCAATCCAACTCCAGCCACCAAACAGCCATAAATAGTGTTCTTTTCCATCAAAACCTTTGCTCATGCTTCTCTCTCCTCTTGGCACACATTCTCCCCTTCATATCTATGAGTCACAAGGCTGCATTATTCAAGGTCATCTTAAATCCTACCATTTTCAGGTTGTCTACTCCAACTTCATTCAAACCACACTCATCATTATCAACCCACCTTGTCTTTAAATCCCCAAAGCTCTTCTCTCTTCTTTCATGAAAATTATCACACCCCTTATGTCTCCATTATGTATGTAACTGTCCTAACTTTCTTTCTCATCTGACCTAGTTCCTTGAGGACACAAAATAGGCACCTCTGCTGCCAATATCTAACCAAGATTGATGACTTCCCTGTCAAAAGATTTTTATTTTTTTAATTTATATCTTTCACATCATTGTGTAAAATGATGTAAAATTCCCACCACCAATTTACCCGTGAACCACCTCCATAGTCCCTTGTGCTCTTCTCTCCAGTTTTGATCTTTTTTCCTCCCCTTCCCTCGCAGAATGTCTCTGATTTATGGTTACTTGCTAATTTTGTTTTATTATTATTATTATTATTAAGTATTATTATTATTGTTATTTTTTCCTGATCCTTTATTCGGGTCCCCTATAAACCACAATGAGATACCACCTTACATCACCCATTAAAAAAAACAGGCAACAACAAATGTTGGCGAGGAGGTGGAGAAAAAGGAACTCTCCTACACTGCTGGTGGTAATGCACAGTGGTCCAACCACTATGGAATGCTGTGTGGAGGTGCCTCAGACTACTAAAAATGGAGCTACCACATGATCCAGAAATTCCTCTCCTAGGAATCTACCCAAAGACACAAAAACATTAATTCAAAAAGATACCTGCACCCCTATGCTTACTGCAGCACTATTTACAATAGGTAAGATGTGGAAACAATCCAAATGCCCAAAAATAGAAGATTGGATCAAGAAGATGTGGTATATATACACAATGGAATACTATCCTGTCAAATGATTTTTAAGGAGAAAATACACAAGAATGATTTAACCTTCACGAACATTAATCTCCCTTTAGGTTTATACACAGGATGTTAAAGGCAGGTTACCAACATGGGTATGGTAAGCAAGATGGATTAGAGGAATAAATATCATAGGTTGCTGTAGATTAGTGATGGTACAGGATACTGGTTACTGTGGTTTCAGGAAAAGTCATAGCCTGGTTGTTCATTCAGCTGAGTTTTCCTGGGACTCTAGAATCTCTTGGGCATAGAATGCATTTAGAAGCTCTTTTAACTCTTTCAGCATAATTAGTGCACTGTACAAGTCATTTGTTCAATGATCTGGAAGGAGGCATGCAGCTCCTCTAAAGCTGCATCTGTTATGGGCAGAAAATATGGCAATTTACTGTGTCTGCTAATTGGGTTGGTTAGTAACTGTTCTCTCTTTTTTTAGAAGTCCCCCCAGATATGACAATTTTCTATTTGAATCATATTACAAAAGGTGGTTGCCATGATTACTTGACAAATGTGAACTGTCATTTTCCTAAAATCTCGAAATGACTTTGAAACCTCCTCCTCTTTCCCCTCCCCCCAACTCCAGGGCTATTTCACTTCTTTAAACAGGTCAGCATCAAAAAGCAATCTGAACTTCTATCATGTTCCAATCTCACCAGATGTTTCTGCCATTGCTTGAGATAATTTTCTACTTCATGTCCCACATTCTGTCTTCTCAATCTTTCTCTGAGGTTTATATATTTTTAATGATCTAGGTATAGAGTCTCAGGGGAAAACCTCACCAATCCCACCTGTACTTCTCACAGCAAGACATGCAGCTCTGCTGCTTTCAAGTTCTTTGGGTTCATTCCACTTCCATGCAAATAAACACAGCACTTGACATGAACAGTTAAATAGCTGGAAGAACAGGAAGTGGTGATGCAGTTGGTCTTGTATACATTCCTCAATCTTGGCTTGTCAATGAGAATTATACTCATTCAGTTTTCACACAGTCTATGGCAGTAGGTGGCCTTTCTCTGAGACAAGTATTATATACCCTATTCATTTCTCTTTTGGAAATCTAGAGCTATACATGGCTCAGAAATGACAGTAATAGAGAAATGTTAGTGCAGAAGATATATCATCTGTTTCTCCCTCTTTAGTATTAAATGAATATTGGATTTTTCAGAGCATTCTTTGCATTGATGAGGTTAATATATTATTTGAACACACTACAAAGCATAAATAGCTTTTCTTATGTCTTCATATTGATAATAATAAAGAAAAGTATGACACTCATTCCTATGATCCATTTTGCTAAAAATCTCACAAGATTATCTATCCCTGGAGTAGATCTGGAATATGATTTAGTAATAACATCTCCTTTCTCTGGGCCATACAGTCTCCAATCTGCGGTCAACCTTGCCAGTGCCATGCTCGCCATTCACTCTCATATGTCAGATTTCAATTTTGCTAATTTCTTCTTTGAAATGTCTCTGAAATCCATCATTCTTTTATTTTTATTGTCAGGCACTTTTCATTATGAACTATAGGATCATAATTTCCAATCTAGTCTCCTTCCCTGTAATTTAATCCATTCTTTACCCTTCCTATTCAATGCTAATTCTTCTATAAAAGCATACTTCTTGATATCCAAATCCCTTTTCCCAAAATCATTAATGCATACAAACTGGCAGTTTAGCCATTCATCTTGGATGTATAGGCTATGAAATATTTTAGGATAACCAATATTTCATCACAATTAAGTATTTTCTCCAGATCCAAGTAACTGGATATTACTGTCCCAGTCTTCTTCATTTTTATAATTATACTTCTGCTGAACAAAGATTCTACCATCCTCTTTCTGTTAGAAGCCTACAAATCCTTCAAGGCTGATCCTAAATATTACCAACTTTTCTGATTCATACCAAAATTGATCAGCTCTTACATTGTTATAAAGAGTTACGACATTTCATATCCTAATGATCTCTCTGATCTTGCAGTATGTCTTTTGATTATTTAGAATTTGTCTTCATACTAGATTTTCAGTATCTTGAGTTCAACATGTGAATGTATATTTTTGTTTACTACCGATTTGTATAGTCTAGATTTGTATTCACTATCTAGTATGAAACGTGGTGCACAGTAGATGTTCAAAAGCTTCATGTTGACAATGGACTAAGGATTAAGATGGCGGACCATGGGTACTTCGGTGGTGGGGTCATTATGGTAATAATACTTGAAGGGGGTGGGAGAGCTCTATATTCACAAATTATAAACATCGATGTAAACCAACATTACCTCAACAACAACAAACAACAGATATGTGTTAAAAAGATCAGCATGTACTTTCTGAGTTAACTAGTGTTCTGAAAAATTTTGTTCATTTGTCTACTCATTAATACAAATCTACATAAATTATGCACCTGTCTGTTCTTTTAGAAATTTACATTTAACTAAATGATTTTGCCTTCTTTCCAGTTGACAGCTTGTGATTTGCCATCTATTCATGTCATTTTTTTCATTTTCAAGCTTGCCCCAACCAAGGGTAGGTTACAGAGTTATGACTCCTCATTCTTGTTGCCACAATTCTGTCTTGTTCTGACATTTTTGTCTCTTTCTCAAATTCTATTTTTAAGAGATGAATTACTGAAATTATATATGCATATATATGCTCTTGCAAATAACAGATAGCTAGATAGCTAGCTAGATAGACACGCCCTCCCCACACACACACACTTGCCTTTCATTTAGCATCACATAGGAGATTAAAATTTGTTCTGTATTCCAGCCTGTCCTGCTTGTTTTCTGGAACTTTATTTCTCTTGTCTTGTTCTTCTATGTCATTGATACGTTCTCTTGTCTTCAACTTTATTTCTTTATCTTAATTCACTCTCTATATTGTCCTCCCTCATTGAGTCCTAGTAAAGAAGCCATGTTTGAGAAGGCTGGTTAAAGGAAGTAACTGCAGCAGGTGAAGAAGGTAGGCAACTAGGCAGTGAGACATTTGAGTAATACTCAGCTCCACTCTATCCTCAGTCCTTCCAACAGTCCTTTCGATTCCTCAATCCTATCAAGCTGCCAATAAACATTCATCTTTCATTTTTTCCTTTCCACCCAGTAGCCATCACCTTTAGTATGACCCTTGTGGGCACTGACCATAATAGCTATGATCTGCTACTAGTCTCCAGGTATTTATCCTTGGGTGAAAAGTATACTGTTGTTCGAAAGACTACTCTAAAGTGCTCATCTTTGAGCAAAAATTTTAATGACTTGTTATAAAATAGAGAAAACCCGTAAGCTCCTCAGACACAGAGACCTGGCAAGCACCTAGGGTTTCAGGCTTCTGTCTGGTGCACTGTCTGATCACACTGTGTTGTCCCTACTTGGCTAAGCTCTCCACCCCACCCATCTCTCTTCATAAATCCTCTTCCATGGTAGATGGGCCCTTAGACTGAAACCATTTACCAGCTCCCAACCAAGACAGGAGTGGTCATTCCTTTCTCTGGGCAGCATTCTACCATGCACAGCCTTTACTTACTTCCTCCAGCACCTTTGACATGTGATACCCTTGTTGGCTAAGGGCACAGTCAAAGTAAAACTGCTTGGCTTCAAATCCTGACTCCCTCTTTTTCGAGATATGCAGCCTTGTACAGTTTATAACCTATCTGTGCTTCACATTTCTCACATGTAAAAAAGCAGATACTAATAGTAACAGTTTCATAGGGCTTTTGTGAGAATTAAGCTAATATATATAACACTTAAAACAATGTCTGGTCAATGAAAGGCACTGTACCAGTGGTGTGTATTATAGTAACTATTTTTATTATCTCTATTTTGATTGTCCCTTCTGGGTACATAGCATGACTAGCTGTTTTTATCCTCAGCATCTAGCACAGCTCCTAGCATATTGAACTCTTAATAACAGTTTGATCACAGAATGAACAAATGCATAAAAATAGGAATAAGAGTAAAAACAGTCCTTTTCTTTTCTCCCAAGTAACAGCATGCCTCTTTTTCATTGTTCCCCTTAGATGTGCAGGGAACTGTAAGGGTCCAAACACAGATGTTCAATGTTTGCAGTTGAGACTTTTAATCAAATTTTCCAAAACATACAGAGGGTTTCTATTATACCCTCTCTCAGAATTATATGAGCATCTATGGGTATGCAACAGGGGGAAAATGCCAGCAAAGCCAGGAAGAAGGACTGGCTGCATAATTTGTGGGGCTCAGCGCCAAATGAGAAAGTGAATAATTCGTCTAAAAATTGCGAAGAAGTTCAAAATGGTGACAGTAGAACATTCAACTAAGTGTGGAGCTGTTCTGAACACAGGGATCAGTTTGATTGCACAGAACGCCTGCCCATGAAGCCAGTCCTACTAAGAATACACCTTTTTTTCACTTGGCTCTGCAATATATTCTGAGACATAGCTTTAGTCTATCTTACCGCCAGGTTAGTCTATCAAAAATGATTGATGGGTCGGCCTCCCTGGTGGTACCAGGACTCAGGACTATGAAGCTCTCCGCAGCCACTGCAGCACGAGTTGGATCCCCGCCAGGGACCTTCCCACACAGCACAACAGACCTCTCCTGTCTCACCTGCTGCTCCCCTCAGCAGTGTATTTCTGTCAAGTTGCCTGTTCTGCTCCCCACTCTGTCTCTGGTGAATCCTCTCACCCCACACACCTCTGGCCTACACCCCAGCTCTTGTATGCATAAATAAATAAATCTTCAACAAAGAAAACTGATTGAGGCATTAGAGGTCTGTAACCTCTTACTATGTATCTCCATTCCAGGCTGTCCAGGATTCTGTTTCCCCCATTGACACAAAAAAGAATCAGCCTCTTCATTCATCCCTGTAATCTAAACCGCTCATTATCTGTCACACTCAAAATGTGCCTTCATTTATCAACCATCTATTGGGCACCAAACATGTTCCAAAAATTCTACATATAGTTCTATACATATGAACTATGTATGGAACTTTTTGGTTTGCCCCACTACATAAAATGCTTTTTGGTTGCCCCACTATATAAAGTTATTTCTGGCTTTTTGGTTGCCCCACTATATAAAGTTATTTCTGGCTTTTCCTATGAATGCTGGTAGTTACTAATATCTAATACAAGAAGAAAAGAGCAACTAATGTATGTACATGTCAATGGTGATATGAACCAAGTAAAGGCAAAATCATAAGGAAGGAGATCCCCAGAACAGACCACTGAAGGAGTTATTTATGTTAAGTAGAAAAATCTCTTCAACATATCCAATTAGGAATCTTCTTAGATCAACTAGTACTTATGTTCTACCTCTTTAGCAATCCCAAATGAAATGCCTTAGCAGAAATAGTGACAAGAATTCATATTACAGAGTTAGATGGTAGATCAAGGACAAAGGAAATAAAATAATTACAAGCAAAGATATATTTGTCATGGGAGGGAAAGCAGAGTTAGGTAAGAGGAAAAGGAAATTAAATTAGAAGGTGGGAAGGGAAAATGAACCTTCTGGCCTGGAAAAGGAAAATCATTCTCTGTGCTCCTATTACACAAATGTGTTGTTGGCGTCCTGTATTAAAATATAAATTCAGAGCAGAGGCAATAAAGCTGGCAGTAACGTGCACAGGCAGAGAGCCAAGAGCCTTGGCTGTTGGCAGCCACTCGGCCCCGAGGGCCCCCACAACAGAGTCCAGGTTATATCTGTCAGACACCGAGCCACTGAGCACTGCTATTTCTTAGTTAAGGACTCTGATGTTGGTTTTAAAATTTTCTTCATTTGGGGAGCCATAAACAAATAGTTTCTGCATAGCAGAGAGGAATATAATACATCCTTACTTGCTATGTCTGGTGAGGAATGATAGCAGGTGTAGTATTACTCAAAAAAAGGCAGATGCTAGCAGATGAAGGCATTCTGCCACAAAGTACATTGTTTCTTAAGGCTGTTTATGTTTTCAGGGAATATTTATTGAATCCCTGTGAGTACTGGGGATATAGCAGTAAAGAAATGTTCTTCGGGTACAGGCAGAAAGTAAATACATAAGCACATAAATGAACAAAATAATTTCATATGGAGATAAAAATGTAAAGAAGGAAATAACCAAGAGGATGCAAAAGATGTTAATGTAATATATGCACATGTTGATTCTCAGTGATACATGCCTAAAACTTATATAATGTTAAAACACAGTGTTACTTCAATTAAGAAATATAATTAATAATAAAAAAAAAACATAACTGGAAGGTGAGGTAAGAGGGTGAGGTAAGGTTATCTTAAAACAGTGTTTAACAAAGGCTGCTTTGACAAGATGGTATTTTGCTAAGACATGAAATATGACTTAGACTGGGAAGAGACAGACATTATATATTCAATGTCGAAGGAACAGCAAATGTAAAGGTCTTCAGGGAGATAGAGTAGCCACTCTTATAATCAAAAGGAGACCGGCAAAGCTAAAATGTAAAGAAAAAGAGGAAAATACATGCAAGGAGATTACAGAGGTGGGAAGGAGTCATTATATAGTAGCGTGCAAACCATGGTTGCGAGTCCTGCATTTACTCTAAAACAACAGGAGACCCTTGATGAAATTAATAAAAAGGTGATCTCACCTGATTTCAGACTCTAAGATAAAGATCACACTGATTGTTATGTGTATGTAAAGTGGAGTACAGAAGCAGCGATGGGAACAGGAAGAGCCTTTATGAAGCTACTGTAGTAGTGCAGGCAAGAAATGATGGAGTCTCTGGTTTAAGGTTAGGGAAGGGAATAAGGAGAGAAGGGTGCACTGAAGTGGCAGGAAAATGTCCCAGAGTCCAGCATATCAGGGATAAGATGCCCCATGAAAGGAGAGGGAAGGCTCCCACAGCATCAAGTGGAGCTTCACAATGAGTAAACACCTCACTCACCTAGAAGCTGCTTCAGCACTCTCAGTTATTCAGAACAAAACAAAAATCTTTAACTCTCTCAATCTGAAGTTATATAATTAAGTTGCCATATTTCCAACCTATGACAGATCCGATTCATCACCTCAGAAGTGGAGCACAGTAGTGTTTCTGAAGTCTGAGATCAGTAACAGGAGACAACTGTACCTGGGCAAAGGAGGAGGACACATGCAGGTATCTATGTGTGCCAATATACACACATACTAAGTCTCACACACACACACACACACACACACACACACACACACACACAGATACACACGGAACAAGCAAAGAAGTTAAGCAAATGGCCCCACAGACCACACTAGCTTTTAAAGTTGTCAAGGAATTACAATATCTGTTCCTGAGTTCACACCAGCGGTAACCTTCTATCACAAAGCATTTCTAAACCACAGTCATATCTTCTATGTGTTTCCACAGTGCCCCTTGCTTCTTTCCTCAGTGCACTTAAATTACATTTATTATTTTCTCTTTCTGTGTCTGCCACCCCCACAAGATAGTGAGCTTTTTGAAGGAGATCTTAATGACCTTTAGTCTCTGTATCTCTGGGGACTACCACAGGGGAACAGAGCAAACCCAAAGTGTGAAAGAACTCCGGAGTGGCAGCTGGTAATTTTACCTGTGGAAGAAACAGCCTGTAGCCAGTAACTCAGCAGCTGTTGTTTCACTAGTGGAAGCTTTCCCAAACTTTATGGAGATTTGTATAGGTAGAGCACAGCTTTTTTTCTCTCTTTTTTTTTTTAACAGATGGGTAGAAAGTTTTAAACCACTGCTTCTTGGCAGAGCAACTAAGGTGGGTACAGGCACTAGGGCTGATATAATTATAGTTTTGGTTATGCCTGATGTGTTTTATTCTGATGTGCATAGTTTGTGCTCCATACACATTTAAAGATTTAATTAAATGTTTTATTACATGGAACACAGTGCCAAATAACAGCATCATTACCTTTTTTATTTTTTTCCTTCCCACAGAAACAGTCATTCTCTCATTTTGTTTGGAAACTTAAATACAAATCAGCCTTACATTTACTTGGTAATACTGACATGGCTACCAGCAAAAATGTCCTGTTTCTTGTTATTGTCAGTCAGGCTATCACTGCAATGTAACTTCCCTGAGGACAAAGAAAATGTCCTGCTGTCTGAGCCTCTACTAGTGCTGGACAAGGCTTTACCCAGAGCAAGCTCCAAATGAGACAGAGAGAGGAGGAAGAGGAACAGCCATGTTCCTTCTGTAGGTAGAACACAAAACACAGCAAAGAACATCAACATCAAGAGAATAATAAATGAAGAAAGAAAAACACTGCTGTATTAGTCAAAAACACCATTGCCTTAGTTCAGAATCCTCAGAATCTACCTGACTTGTAAATTACAGTGCCATAGACATTTCAATTCTTGCTGATGAATGCTTAGAGCTGCAAAAACAGAGGCGTGGCCTGGTTCACTACCTGGAAAGATGATGAGCAGAGAAAGATGGTGACAGCATCTGGCAGAAATGGAGAGTCAGTACTAGCTAGAGGCATTCCTCTTTCTAGAGATCCCAAAAGGGACATATCTATCCCCAAGAGGCCCAGGACCTCAAGCAGTAGAAGCACAGATGTTCTAAATAATTCTATCCGGGACTCTTTTCCTTTCCTGGGAAAAGCTAATTACACATGCTTCCTTTTCTACTTGGCATGGTAACATTTTTCCTGGTGTCATACCTGTACTGTTCACACCTCACCCTCTCCTCTCATCCCCCTTCCATTACCACTTCAAGGGATTTGAAAGGAAGATTCTAGAAGAGGAGTCATGATGCTTTTGGTGGAAACTTTTTTTTTTTTCACCAGAGAAAGACAATAGAGGAAAGGTGCTTTTGTATCATCCTCACAAGACAAGGAGACATTGGTTGAATTTTTTCTATCATATCTGCCCCACAGATCTTTGCCTTAAAGAAAAGGGATGAAGGGAAGATGGAAGTTTTCCTTCGATCTTGAAACAAGGAACAAAAATCAACAGTAGTTGATTAGTCAAATTTTCTGCTTTTGAAAATTATGATTGCAATGACTCCAGCTCCTTTTATTAAAATCCCTTTTGCCATTGTTTAAAACTATTTTTTGCAAATTTTACATGCTTTAATGAAAATTATGGGCTATAATTAAATTGCTCCAATGCTATCATTACATAAATACCAAATGAATAGAATTACAGTAAACAAAGGAACAGGTCTTAAATTAAAAATTACTTTAAAAAGAACTTTGTCCAATTGCCTAACTATAAAAAATGGAACAGTTTTGAAAATCAATGCTATTACATTTTTAAACTGGTAGAATTTTAATTTTAACTATAACCATGTTTTCATTTAATCAGCCACCTGGATAAAATGTTTAAAATTTAGGGAAATTTAAAAAATATATAGGAAGCATTTTTGTCTACACAGAATCAATATTTGGCTATGTGAAAGTATCTAAAGTAATGCATAGGACCCAATCTTGATAGAAAAATACTTAAAAAAACAAATTGACAAAACATCTTAGGAGAGTAGAGAGAATCCATATCTGTTAGAGGGATATCATATGAAATTTTGAGTTTTGTTTGAAAGGGATTCCCATATTTCCACCATCACTCATGTGACCTTGGGTAAACAATGATTTTGTACCAATTTGAGATTTTTATGGGAATTCAGCTTGAAGAAAGTAGAAATGTGCTTCATATACTTCAGTAATCAGGATCTCATAAATGTGACATGTCGGATTAAATTGTGTTATCCCAAAATTCATATGCTCAAGTCTTAACCCTGAGTGTCTCAGAATGTGAACTTATTGAAAAACAAGGTCTTTATAGATAGAATTAGTTAAGATGAGGTTTATTAGGGTGGTCCCTAATCCAATATTTTGGATGCTCTTATACGAAGGTAATAATTTGCATACAGACATACACAAAAGAACAATGCTTTGTAAACAGACACAGGGAAAAGGTTCCTTGATTTCAGACTTCTAGTCTCCATCTCTCAAAGACAAAAATTTCTGCTGTTTAAAATATGCCACTTGTGATACTTTGCTAAGACAATCCTAACAAAGTAATAGAATGACCTTTATTTGGAAATGGGGTTTTTCAAATGTATATAATTAAGATGTGATCATAATGGTCTAAGGTGGATCATAAATTCAGTGACTAGTATCCTTACAAGAATGTCATGAGAAGACACACAGACTTTGGTAGACAAAGGGATGAAAAATCTATGTCACAACAGAGGTGGAGCATGGAGTAGAGACAAGGAATAAGTCAATTTACTAATTTAATAAATACTAAGTATTCTTTGTTTTTAATTTACTTTTATATTAGTTAAGATTATAGATAATAAGAAGTAAGTCAACGAATGCCAAGGACCATGAGCAGCAACCAGAAACCAGGGCAGAGTCAAGGACATTGCCTTTTAGAATCTGCAGAGGGAACCAACTCTGTCAACTCCTTGATTTTGGAATTCTCAACACAAGAACTGTGAACAAACAAACCTCTGTTGCTTTAAGTCACACAGTTGGCAGCAATTTGTTATGATAGACGTAGGAAGTTAATATAGGAAGCATTATAAAGTGCTATGTGAAGGACTATGTGAAAATTTATGATGAGAAACTATATTTCCATATGTGGCCTGAAATTTATGATTATTAAATCCAGAATGAGTTTACGTGATTGTTAGTTGCAAATTTAGATACGGGTGTGATTTCTGAAGTTTGTCTCTTAAATTACTTTAGCGAATACATCATGGAAAAATAAGAGTATACATAGAACAGATGATCACACTGGTCAACAAATTTTAACAAAAGTCATGTTACTCAAATAAAATTAGTCATTTACTATCAATTTGTATGTGCTCAACATGAATATGACAGTCAAATTCTAATTTTGGCTCTAGTTGTTTTTTTTTGTAATCTGCAATAAATTCATGTTTACATCACAAAATGCATGCCAATAGTAATAGGCCTATGGTTAATAACTGTAAAAAATCAAGTCATAGACTACTACTTAGATTTCTTTGCTTGTCTCTTGTACAGCTGTTCAGGAATAGAATAGATGGAAGATGGTTTCCATTGTGCAAAAGCACAGCCTTAAGACTCAGTTTTGAAGAGTCTAGAAATAGTCTCCATTCTTGTGGATCATGAGTGATTTCTAAGGCATTCATGAGGCCCTCAATATCAGAACAGAATACCAGAGTACTTTCCTTTCTGAAGAAAGGCTCCAACTGCTGTTGGTGCTTTCAATAGACAGTAATTGTGACATCTTCTTCTAGAAGATTCCATTGTTGGAGTCTTGATCCTAGCAATTCTGCCTTGTTCTTGGATAAATTCAAATCACGAACCAGTTCATTTAGTTCTTCCTGTGTTAGTCTGTGTGGGGTTGATGATGCACCACAGTGAAAATCTGGATCACTGCATGCTGATGGAACAGGAGAAGAACATGTCTGCTCACCCTTGTCCTCATCAGACGAATCAAGAGAATATTCTGCTGGAGGTTCTGGAATAGGAAGTCCCTCACCATGTGGAACCAGTCTCAATGCAGATGGAATGTTTGGGTAGACTATTCTCGGCTTTTTTTTGCTTCGTTATTCTCGTTATTCTTCCAGAAAGAGGAGGAACCAAGCAGAAGTAACAGTCTTTTATGTGGTTGCTTGGCTCTCTCCACACTATTGGGACTGCAAACAGCATTGATGGACTTTTGCCATTTAACCACTGTGAAGGCTGTGTTGTACATGTAGCACAGCATATATGTGGGCCCAAGGCTTGTCTTGGTCACCAACCTTGCATCAGAAGTAAAGATGATAAGCCTTAATCACTTGAAAAGTAATACTTTTCTTCTGGTTGGCAAATGTCACTTCCCCACAAATAGAGCAGAAATTGTCCACGCTATTAATGCACTTTTGAGGCATTACTGTTCTGTATTGTGCCTAAATGGATAAAATAATAACAGTTCTATGGAACAGTAGCTTAAACTGTCTCTCACAAAGTCTGAAATATTTTCGATGCTCAACCTTTCCGACAGGGCTTTAAATAGTGAACTGCTGACGTCAGCTTACTTCAGCAGTCGCCTGGCAGAAGTATTGCATTGCATCAGAAAATAATGCAATCAAATCTGGATGATGTGTGTATGGTGGTATTATGCAATGCAATGCAATATTACATCATCCTAGGCTGATTTAGGAAGTTGTTGCAGTCCTACTGGATAAATTTACACGGTGAAACCTATAAAATCAATTAGATGAAATATCTTCAAAATGAGAGCTATTAAAAAATGTTCAGGGTTATATTCATGTTCAGCACACCAAGATACTACAGATTAGGGCCTTTTTAAGTCAGTAATGATCTCACTGTTGACCAGTGTTATCTGTAACTTTAATATAAATGTGATACATAGTATTTATTAAATTAGTAGAATATTCCATATGTAAAAATAATACATAAAGAAAATATGTTATTACAATGGTGAGTAAAAGGAGAGCAGTTTCTACGAAGTATTCATTTTGGGGCATAACTCTTTTTGCTAGTGGCATTAAGTTTTCAACTTCAACTCCAGTTTCTATAAGAAAAAAAGTATTTATTCTCTGGAAAAATTGAGTTGGACAACTATAATGGTCTTTTAATCATCGGTTTCAGGAGACTCTCACTGCCTGTCAGTAAACAATGGAACAATTGATGTTGTTCTTTTAAAGCTTTACAACTCTTTAGATTTACTTCATTTTAGAGTTTCAACTTAAATTGTTTAGATTTGAGAAGACTTCACCACATCCTTCCAAGGCTACAAATTCAAAATTGAAACCAAGTCTGCAGTTCAATCTGGGTCTCTCATTCATCTTCAAACACCAAATGAACCAGATGTTGTAATAATTCAACTATGTAGTGATTTTTCACAAGCACACACAATGCCATCAATTTCATTTTCTATTTCATCTGAGATCCCATATAAACAGGATTGTTGTTGCTGGTGTATTTTTTGGTTTGTTTGTTTTTTTGATTTATTCTCTCTGTTCTAAAATAGTCTCTTCAAAGGAAATAAAGCTGACCATCAACAAATTATGTATCTTTGGGAAAGATTCTTAACCTCTTTGATCCTCCATTTCTACATTTGCAAAATGGGAATAAAAATCTCACAGAAGTATTGTAACATTAAATAAATTAATATAGCAAAAGTTTATCTAGTATATATTAAGAACTCATCAGTGTTAATTCTGTTTCCCTTAATAATATATATCAAAAAAATAAAACAGAAGTAGTCATATGACTATAGAACCCCTGCTACCTTTCTGTGTACTCACAACTCTGCCCAGCTACATGTTAAATTATCTGAATATTCCTCTTTTAATTCAAAGCCCCCAATTGTGTACTGTATCTCACCTTTCCATACCAAGATAATACTAGCAGTCCACCATATTTCTCCTACATTTTTTTTATTGTTCCCTTCCTACTACATACAAAAGTACTTCTATATCTCCCATCTTAACCTAAAGCAACAAAAACCACTGCTGTTGTCCTTACATTCCCTTTTTCTTTTTCTGCCTTTTACAGCAAAACTCCTTAAAATAGTTGTTTGTACCCAGTGACTCCAAGTCTTTTTCCATTCTCTCTTAGATTCATTCCAGTGTGCTAGATGATACCACCTCACAAAATTTCATTTGGCAGAGTTGAACACGGTGTCTATTTTGATGCATTTTCTTTATTTAGCTACCAAGATCAAGAAAAAAGAAAAAATCTTGGTTTACTTCCTAAATCACATGTAACACTTTCTTAGTCTCTATTGTCTGTCCTTCTCTTCTCCCAGACCTCTTAATGATAGAATCTCCCTGAGGATTAGTCTTTGATATCTTTTTCTTTATTTTATTTTCATTCATGTCTTTTCTTTCTCACGCCACCTCATGACTTTAACACTTTAACTTCTATATTAAAGTGATGTCCAAATTTACATGTCTATCTGGACCGTTCTCCTAAACTTCAAACTTGTTTCTTGATACCTACACTCAAATTTAGCATCACATAAATTTAGAATCATCTCAAATTTAGCATGTCTGAAACTAACACCATTTCATATACAAGACAGATTTTCACCTTTATTTTGTGCCTTTATTTTGTCCTTTCCCCAGATAAGATATCTACTTTTACTCCTTCAGATCATTTTTTGAGTGAGGACTACAATATCTTATTTAAAATTCCTTTCCCCTAGCTGTATGGCGATTCCTCAAATTGCTAAACATGGAGCTCCCATACGACCCAGCAATACCACTTTTGGGAATTTACCCAAAGGACACAAAAACACTAATCCGAAAGGATACATGTACCCGTATGTTCATTGTGGCACTATTCACAATAGCAAAGGTATGGAAGCAACCCAGATGTCCAAAAATAA